>JARHVA010008586.1:0-15000 GCA_037957365.1 Torreya grandis
TGTAATTTGAGTATTGCTTGCCCAATTTGAATCTATAAAACCAACCAAGTTAACCTTTATAACAAATCTATAATGAATCCCAAATATAAAGGATCCTTGAATGTAGTGTAAGATCCTCTTAACTTATTTATAATTTAACTCATGGGGTTCCTTCATGAATTTGAAGATAAGTCCCATTGCATATGAAATATTAGGCCTAGTATGAGCTAGATAAATAAGGTTACCAACAAACTATTGATACTGAGTGGCATCAACTAAAGGTGTAGAATAATTAGCCTTATGCTTGAATCTTGATAGAAAGGGAGTCAAAAATGGCTTATAATTAGCCATGTGAAATCAAGCCAAAGGATCAAGAGCATACTTGGGCTATGCAAGTGAAATTACTAAATCAGACTATGATATCTTAATGTTGAGAAATTAATGTAGAAGACCCAAGTCTGTCATGTCAAATCTAGCTTATATATCTATCTTCACCACTGTAATAGAAGACAAGGAACTCTTGGTGATCAAAAAATCATCAACTTAAAAGACCAATATGATTAAATAATCATCCTTCCATAACAAGTATACATTAGGGTCTGAATGACACTTGGTGAAACTTGAAGTAATGAGGAAAAGAATCCATCTTGACATTCCAAGATTGAGGGGCCTATTTGAGGCCATATATGGATTTTCATAATCATGTAAATTAAGGATGAATCTTGAACAAACCTAGGTGGTTTCTCCATGTAATATCCTCCTCAAGGTCTCGATGAATAAAGGCACTTTTCACATCCATATGGTGTATATATCAACCATGTGTTGTGGCTATACCTAGTGTGATTTGGATCGAAGTAATTCTTTAGAATAGGTGCAAAGGTCTTTTGAGTAGCCAATACTGACTAACTATGAAAAAATATTTGTAACTAATCATGCCTTGTACTTATCAACTGACCTATTTTTGATGCAAACTACTAGTGTGATATATACACCTACATCAAACCATAATCCTTTCCTTAGGAAGTTAAATTCAAATCCCAAGTGTGATTTTTTGTAAGGAATAATATTCTTTCTACCTATCCCTATCCCACTTGGGTATGCCTAGAGCCTCTCATATTATCTATGGATTCTACAACTAAATCAAATAAATCATGTTGACCACATGTTGACCACTCTGATAATCTAATCAAGTATGTCTATCATCTATTAGATCCCATGCTCATGTGCATGCACTTTGAAGTGTTTGTCTAACCCAAATGGGCCTACAAGTGGGTGAGTCAGGTGTTAAATCCTCATCTTCTAAAACATGACTAGAGGTGGATGTAGAAGACTCCCCATCACTACCCTCACTATTTGAACTGGTAGAAAGAAGAAGAACTTGGATCAACAAATGTATTCTAAATGATCTAAGTTGGAATAAGAAACATCAATTCTATGTGAATCTAATGAAAGAGAAGAAGTTTTAAGTGTTGAGTGTTTGGGGCTCTCCTAAAAGTTAATACTTATCTCTATGAGGAATTCATGTGTGGTTGGATGTAGAAGGTGATACCCATTGACACCATATTTATAGCCTATAAATATGAAAGGATTGAACTAAAAATCGATAGATTTACATATCTTCTTCAGTATACATGCCATAGCTAGATATTTGAAAACCCTAAAGTGATCAATTTCAAGTTTCTTTCCATGATAAGCTTCAAAGGGTGTTATTCCTTTCAAAGCTTTATGAGGAACCTTGTTTTAAATATAAAAATAAAAATTAATGGCTTCAGACCAATACTAAGGTGCCAAGGACTTAGAGTGAATCATACAACTATCCATCTATTTGAAGAATATATTCTTACATTTTGAAACTCTATTTTGTGAAGGACTATAATTAAATATCTATTACAAATCAATCCCCTCTATGGTTCAAAACTACTCAAATATGTTGTTGACATATTCACCTCTATTTTCAGATCAAAGAACCTTGATGGATTTCTTGGATTATTTCTCAACAAGTTCCTTGAAGTCTTGAAAATATTCAAACACTTTAAACTTTTTCTTGATAAAGTAGACCCATGTGTACCTCAATAAATCATTAATGAAAGTGAGAATATACTTAGACCTTGTAAAATATAGACTAGGGAAGGGCTTAGATACATCACTGTGTACTAAATCCAATGATTATTAATCCTCCAAGATTTTTCTTTGTCAAATTTTTCTTTAGGATGATTTCCAAGAGAGAAAACCTCATAAAGTCCCTTAGAGAATTAGGATCAAAGGAAACCTATGACCATGTCATTTTTGCTAAGTTTTTCTAGGTATTGGTAGTTAAGGTGGACAAAACACTCATGCCATAATTTAATAACTCCATTCAAATGATTCAGTAATGTAGTTAGAGAAGAATTAGGTGTAAAATGTTAGAAGGTGTATAACTTGGCTTGGTGATCTTCCCTACCCACTGCCATTATAGAATCACTATGCAACTCCCTGATGATAAGTGAATCTGGTAAAAACTCAACCCTCATGCCTCTGTTGATATGAGTGATTTGAAACATTGATAGGAGATTGGCTAAAAGATAAGGGACACTTAGATCATTATTTATTGTTCCTCCTTCCATTTCAATAAACCCTCTCCCTACAACTGGTACACAAGTGTCATCACCCAAACTAATGGAAGACATGTTGTTAAGGTATAGTTGTATGTTCACATTATTAATTAAAAATAACATAATTATTAATATTACATTATTAGAGTATTGTTAATATATTATTTTTATACATAATAATAATATATAAGCTGGTCTATTTTAGTTATCCAAATATATTGTGAGTCACAATATATTTGTGTGTTGTTAGGAGTTTGTTAGTTTTAGTCATTTAGGGAGATTGAGAGATTTCAGAGGAGATTTAATCTCCCCAAAATAGGAATGATATTCCTATATATTTGTATTCCCATATCATTTTTAATAGATTATATTGAAATATTATTGTTTGAATATGTTTGTGTTATATGTAAATGTTATTAATCCTATGCAAATCTAAACCAGATCCATTATCTAGTATTAGAGCTAGCATACCAGTGAAAGAAAGATTATGATATTGGTAAATATCATAAGTATGGATTTTTATAGATAGGATGATCGGATCTTGCATGTGGGTGACTTGCCTCTGTCCTGTATCTACATTAAAGATCTATTTTGCTAAGATAAGGCAAAAATATTATGCATAATAACATCAATTAGTGGAGTGATTAAAGTATTAATATTGGAGATTTTAATGATTTTTGAACTTAATTTATTATGATGAGAAACCAAACCTGAAATAAAACCAAGTTGAGTCCATCATGCAAACTAGACACTATTAATCATAGCTGGCATATGTTACAGCCTGCATCAAGCACAATTATCGATAAAAAAATCATATTCAAATGTTCTTTGAGCATAAGAAAATATGTCTATTGTATCATCCAAATTTAAAATATCTATGGTATTTTGATTGATAAGTCTTCTATCCAAATATTTCACATTCTTCTTGCATAAAATGGTTCCCTTATTATGAGGCACTTGGCATTCACAATTTTGATCTATCAAATTCTGGATCGATAGGTTTTTTGTGACATCAAGACCTGTAGAATCACATGGATCCAAACAGAACCACAAGTTAGATAACATTCACGTGTAAATTATTTGGAGATAAAATAGAGGTTACATTTGGATTAAATACTAATTATAACATCAAAATTACCTCTATCAGATCCTTGGCTACCTAGCTATGCATCATTTTGAGCTTGCCCATGGCTATTATTTCATAGCTCACCCATGACATTATATTCTTCTCACCACCCACAAACCCAGTCTCCATGAAGAAAAATCAACCATTATATTCAACGCACCTCAATGTTACATTGACATGTGATATACAAAGGTACTTGATCAAAAATTTAAGTGGTATTTTTTGGAAGTTTGTCAAGTCATGTTTTAAATAAAGTCTTTGTTAGTTATATATTTTAGTTAGTGTATAGTGTGTTTTTAGTATAGAATTTTGATTAGTTTTCAAAATTAATTTGGTTATTGTCTTGGTATTTGTCATGATAAAGTCTAATTTGAGTCTTGTTCAAAACTATCTTATATTTTTTTAATGTATGATGTACAAATTAGTTTTTGTGTTTATCCAAAGTGTTTTTTATTAGTGTTAATAAAATTCTCATTGTAAGTAACTGTGTTAGTTTTATGATTCAAAATAGAAAAAGAGACATATTGTCTAGGGTCCATAGTCAAATTTTCTTGCAAATCCAAAATTCAATTTGATGTCAAAAGAGTCAAATCGTAAAAATGTCAAAAAATAGTAATAGATGAATTTTTGATTGTATGCAATGTATAGATTATGGAGGAGTTTCTCTTCATTTGAGATTCAAATATTCATCAGATAAGTAATCAATTTCATATACTAAATGAAAGAGGATAATTGAAGAAGGAGGTTTCTAGAGCCTCTCATTAGTCACCAATGATCCCATATTGATCACTTTGTCTTGTTCTCTGGTTAATTCAATAACAAAATAATATAAAGAGGGAATTTTTAATGTAGACCCCAAAGTACTTTTAGTGGCATGGAAAGTATAAATAAAGAATGAATCACTAGGACCTAGATTAGATAATATAAAAATAATAATTTTGCCATCTTATTTAAATATCCCACATTATTTCAAATGCAATCTCAAGGACTTAAATAGTAAAAAAATCTTGTAGGGTATCAATTTTTCAAGGACTTAGGCTTATGAGTTCATTATCAAGCTCATGATATATCATCACATCTTGATCCCTAATTAATTTACCTAGAATAGTCCATACATCATGAGGTGATTTGTCAATTTCTAATTGAAATAGGAGATCAAGTGCTATGAAAAGACATAATAGCCTGTAAGCTTCATCACTATGGTTATACCACTTAAATTTATTTGCATTTGTGCTAAATTTAGTTTCATCACCCATGGTTATCATATACAAACCCTTACTTCTTAGAATGATTACCATATTGATTTTTTGTTCATGATAGTTAAAGGGAGTTAATGGGTTGATTAAACTTGAATCCATTTTAGTGTTGAGTTGAATTGTAATAGTAGTGGAAGTTGTTTTTGTTACAAAAATTAAAGTGAAAATAGAAAGAAAGAGTAAATTAAGAGAAATTACAACCCATAAACTATGAAATGGTGAACCCCACTTGATGCATAGGTTCCCTTATCTTTAGTCTTAATCTTGAACTTTATCTTTTTGACCAAACTCACTAGGCTTGTGACCCTTCTTAGTAGCCTTTTAACTTTTTTATCTTACTTGTATGTATAAAGTATGGTCATTTAGGTATATAAAAATCCAAATTCTCATTTCCCCTATCAAGATACATCTATATGTCAAATTTGGAGGCCTAATTCTTTCCCTAGGTCCACTTTCCTTCTTTTAGGCTTATTCAATTAGCCCTTTCTAGGCCTATTCCAACCTAAACCTTAAAAATAAATACTACATATACCATACATAATTATAAAAATTTAAATTAGTTATAATACCTTAAATATACTTAGATTACAAGATTTAGTTGATTTTTGATGGTTGGAATGCAAGATATAGTAGAAACCCTAGTTTAGGGCTTTTAAGGCCCTGTCTCAGCTTGAGAGTAGACAAAAAATCAATTGTGAATGTCTCTAAGTGTTTAAAATATATGTGAAATGTTTATGAGGTATTTCTTGACCTTTTTCAAGTTTCCCAGTCATTGGTTTAAACTTTCAATCCTCTACCAAGGTTTTTCTAACCCCAAATACTATTGACTATGTAATAAAATTGTGTTCCTACAATCTTGTGTTCCTGTATAAATGGAAAAAACACAATAACATAAAAATAAATATTTAGGAAAAATTTATATCATGTTCAAATAACTTACCTTAACATTCTTGAACCCTTGACCATCGTGTTAAGGATCACTTCTAACAATGTAATGCACATACAATCCACTCACATAATGTTTGCTACAAGAAATAGGGCATATCATAGAATTGACTATGAATAAAGGGTTATTAATTATTTTAAAAAATTTAAAATTAAAAAAAGGTAAAAAATAATTTTAGATACTTATGGAAATATAAATCGAAAGTCTTTTGTCCCTTAACGACAACACACAGTTTACATATAAAAGAATGATTCTCCAAATAGAGGTTTGTTTATAATATATGTATGAATAGCATGTGCTTGATTGATAATATTGGAAACTAATAATATCAAATAAATTCAAAAATAATTCAATCATAGGTAAAATAATTATCAAATTCCATCTGATCATCTATCATGCAAGATACAATTTGCAACCAATACAAAAAGATCAAAACAAGGTTTGTCTCACACACTTTATTGAACAAGGGATTTATATATTTTTTTTTAATAAATTATTTCCAATTATTGATTATAAAAAACATGCAATAAATATTCTATACCCAAAAATATTTCCTTTTATATGGAAGATAATTGGTGTAACTAACTTGGGGAAGTTTTGACACGATTACAATACAAGTTTGAAAGGTGACAAACCACCAAAATTGATTTCCTAAGAACATATCACTTTAGGCCCTTTTCAATAATTGAATAGGTATATAAATAAATTAACATGTTTATAAACTTATTAAATCATTTAAAATACCCCTGTAGGTCCTGAAATAAACCAAAATTTCAAATTTTAAACACAACTAGTTTTGACAGGAAAATCCTAAATTTGAAATTTAGACTACCTAGATGCATTCCTAGACTACAAATTTGAATTTTAATAATTCTTGGGGTATTTTAAAGCCATCCAAAACATCGTAACTCCTACATCAATGCAAACAATCCAAAATTTGTTAAAATGATTCCCTAAGAGTGATGCTCTTGCATCATACTCCCAAGAAAAAGGAACAAGAACTCATAGACTCTTGTCTATGAGTGCTTCCAAATTACTCCCTCAATTATGTATGTCATGTTAAATCATTCACATGGAATATTCTATTGGGTTATTCTTCCATTTGACTAGACACTTTAAGTATTATTTGTCTCTAGTCCTCTTGATCACTTACTTTTCCAATATGCACTCCATCTCTTTTGTCTTGGCCTTAGGAAACTATTTTGCCCAATATAAGCCTAATATAGATTCATCATCTTCTATGTTTCCTCCTTCATCTCCTTATTTTTAAGGGTACAATTCTGTAACATTGAAGATAGGTGAATTTCCTACCCCACTAGGCAACTCCAATTCATATGCATTGTTTGCAAACTTTATGAGAATATTACAAGGACATATATTTTTCATCTTGAGATTATTATATTCACCCCTTGGGTGCCATTACTTCATAATATGAGATAATACTAAGTCCCCAACCTAAAAATTCACTTCTCTTCTACCCAAATTTGCCTATTTCTTGTACTTGTCAATATTAGACTCCAAATTCTTTCTTACCTATTCATGTATCTCCATTATCATTGAAAAATATTCACCTTTATAACTTATTTTGTCCATATTATTGATATTCCTAACCTCAAATATAATTCTAGGCTACATGCCATAGATTACCTAGAATGGGCTCATACCAATGCTCCTTTTGGTATTATATTTATAAGAAAAATCTACTTGAGGCAACACAATATCCCATTATTTGGGATGGTCCTTGGATAAACACCTCAACAAAATTTCCTAAACTTCTATTCACAATTTCAATTTACCCATCTATTTTAGGGTGGTAAGATGAAATAAAATTCAAATTTCTGCCTAGATTCTTCCACAATGTCCTTTAGAAGTGATGAAGAAACTTGGTGTCCCTATCAAAAATAATGTTCATGGGAAGTCCATGAAGTCTCACTACCTCCTTGAGAAATAAATTAGCTACATGTGTGGCATCATTAGTGGTTATACATGGTATAAATTGTGCCATTTTAGAGAATCTATCAACAACTACAAAAATTGAATCAAAACCCCTTTGTGTCCTTAGCATTCCCATCATAAAATCCATACTTATGGATTACCAAGGCATATTTTTGATTGTTAAGGGATGATACAAACCTAAATTATTGCTCTTACCTTTTTTAAATTAATAAATATTTCATATTTCCACATACCTCCTTACTTTTTCTTGCATTCTAGGTCAATAGTAGCGCCTAGTGAGTAACTCCAATGTCTTGTCAAGCCCAAAATCGCCTACCATGCTTTCACTGTGCTTATCTTGGATCATATTTCCTCTTATAGAGATTTTTTTCACACATAATTGTACTCATTTGAACAATAATCCATCTTGAAGTACATATTCCAACCATGGCTCCTTATTAAGCACATTTAGGTATTTTCATGAATGGTATGCTTCCTTAAAGTCTTCATCGTGCTCATAAAATTATTTGAGTGCCTCAATACCAACACTTTATAATTGAATTTCATGCACCAATAAAACTCTCTTGCTCAATGCATCTACAACCTTGTTACTTTTTCCTTTTTTATGATTGATGGTGAAGGTAAAATTTTGCATGTAATCCACCCATTTCACATGTCTTTGGTTCAACTTGGGCTGATTAGAGATGAATTAAAGTGGATGATTATCCATGTATACTATGAACTCATTTGGCATGAGATAATGCCTCCATTTCTTCAATGATTACACCATTGCATAAAACTACAAGTCATATGATGATTACTTCTTCTTGGAATCATTCAAATTCTCACTAAAAGAGGCTATAGGTCTACCTTGTTGTCTTAGGACAACCCCTGTGGCCACACCAATTGCATCACACTATATTTGGAACACCTTGTTGAAGTCTGACAATGCTAGGATGGGTTCCTCTGTGATTATTTACTTCAACTATTGGAAACTCTTTTTTATCTTCTCATTCCACATAAAGTTTTTCTTCTCTCCCTTGATGGTGTCAATGATGGGAGCACATATTCCACTAAAATCCCTTATAAAATTCCTATATAAGATTGCAAGACCATGAAAAATTCTTACCTCTCCTACTATCCTAGTTGTTGGCCACTCCATGATTTCTTTCACCTTGTTCTTGTCCATTTTTAGCATGATTTTTGATATGACAAATTCAAGGTACAACAACTTTTATTTCAATAAATCACACTTCTTAATGTTGATCAATAACCTCTCTTCTTATAGCCTCCTCATAACTAACTCCAAATGATGAAGATGCTCCTCCTTGATTTGATTATAGATTAGTATGTCATCCAAGTATACTAATACAAACTTGCCTATGAAATATTTTGGTACCTCATTCATTAATCTCATAAAAGTGTTAGGTGTATTGGTCAAACCAAATGGAATGACTATCCATTAATACAAACCTTCATTTGTCTTGAAAGCATTTGTCTTGAAAGCAATCTTCCACTCATTGCCTTGTCTAATTATTATCTAGTAATATATACTCTTGAGTTCAATCTTGGAAAAGTAACTTGCTCCACTCAGGAAATACATAAAATCCTCCATCCTGAAAAGTAGAAATCTGTATCTTATGGTGATCTTGTTTATGGCTATGGAATTAGTACACATTATCCACTCACCTTCCTTCTTTGGTACCAACACTATGGGCATTGCATAAGGATTAAAACTCTCTTTGATCCACCCTTTTTCAAACAACTACTATACTTGTATTTTGATCTCAACATTCTATTATGGGGTCATCTTATAGGCTTCCTTATTAGGTAGACTTGCTCCAAGTATAAGGTCTATATGGTGTGTTATGCTCCTCATAGGTGGTAATGTGTTAGGCAACTCATCAACAACTATGTCTGCATACTTATCCAATATTTATTGGATCTCTTGGGGTAGCTTATTGATCTTAATTGCTATCATAACTATATTAGGCTTGATTACCAAATCAAAGCCTATCATTTATTCATGCATGGCAAATAAAAATTCCTTACCACTTACTATCATCACATGTGAGCCAACTTATTGATCACTCTCCTCATCCTTCAAGGGAGCAAAGTGTGACTAAATCCATCCTTAATCAAAGTGTACATGTTCCTTCTTCCATCATGAGTGGTTTGCCTATCATATTACCAAGGCCTCCCAAGAAGCACATGGCACACATCTATTAGGATGACATCACAAAGTACCTTGTCTTTATATGTCACAATTTAGAACTCTACCCAAATTTGTTCACTCACCAAGACTTTTTATCCATTATTCAACCATGAGACCTTGTATGTAGTGGGTTGAGGTAGTTTCTTCAGTCTAAGCTTATTAACTGTACATCCTGAATCAATGACCATTTTACAACATTTACCTTGGCATTTGCAAGATGTCTTGAACAGAGTCTTCTTTTGTGGTGGCTTATTTTCCTTAGATGGCTTATCAACAACCTCTTCATGAGCAATGATTCTCCCACTTCAGGCTCTTCCATGTGTGATGGAGAGAAAACACTCTCTTCCTCACCTCCTTGTGTGATCTGATTTCTCCCTTCATTTCTTAAGCTTCTTACTGGCTAGTCCTTTGGGAATTCCCATGACTTATGGCCAACAAACTTATTACACTTGAAACACTTTCTTGCAAATCCACTTGATCCTCTACCCCTTGATGAATAATCACCTCAATAAAAATTCCTTATACCTCTAAATCCACCTCTTAAATTAGTGGATTACTCTTGTAAATTACTTGACTCACCTTGATGGCCTATTTGTGAAAAACCTCTACCTCGTTGTCGTCTACCTCTGAAAATTTTGCCCCTTCCTCTATTTTACTTATTATTTTTCCTTTTTAACTTGTCTTTAGCCTTAAGTGTAAATTGATAGCACTCCTCTAATGTTCTTGGGATAACAAATGTTATTTTATCTTATAGATAGTACCTTAGGCCATTCAAATACCGTGCAATATTTTTTTATCTTCCTCAACATGTCTTGACCTAATGGTTAACTTATAGAACACTTTTGTATATGCCTTCACAGTTAATTCCTTTTGTTTCAAATTTTTCAATTGCATGAATAAGTTTGTCTCATAGTCACCTGGCAAGATTTTTCCTTTGAGATTGACAACCATTTTGTCCCAAAAAGTTGTCTTTTTCTTTCCCTTGTTTCTTATCTCATCTTGTGTGAAGTCCCACCACAATGAATCATTCCCCTTCATTTTGGTTCTTGAAAACTTGACCTTCTTCTCATTAGGTACCTCTTCATACTCAAAATAATTATCCTACTCATTCATGCAATCCATGAGTTCTTTTCCATCAATACCACTTGCATAGGTGGGTAATTCAACCTTTGGTTTAGATATTTGATCCATGATCACCTTCATGAGTATCTCTATACCCTTCTCTTTAGGTCCTTTAACTATCTCTTCTCCCACTTCTTCCTCATGATCTTGTGGCTCATCTTCCCTATCACTCAAGTGTTGGAACAAAAATATATACTAAGAGGGGGGTGAATAAGTAGATCAACTAAAACCAGTCCTTATTCCTTTTAAAGTAAATTCAAAAGCATATGCAAATTAAAAGATAAATGCAAATATCACATACAAATACAAATACACATGACACTATATTTATACATGAAAAACATAAAGGAAAAAACCATGGTGAGAATAGATACTAGAATCTAATTTTCTAATCTAGCTTCACACTCAACACCTCACTTGGTAAAACCTCACTGGTTACAAGCCTCACTAGAAAAACCTCACTAGTTACATTTAAGGGTACTGACCCTAAGGAGACACCAATCCCCTAGTTTAAGAGTACCAACTCAAAGGAAACACCAACTTAGCTTAAGCTCATTTGTTATAATGTTTAAGGGCACCAACCCTAAGAAGACACCAATCCCCTAACTAAGCACCAACTTAGCTTGTCTGATGGCACCAACGAATCAAATATATGGAGCTATAACTCTAATATATAAAATAGATTCATAAATGAATCCAACTCTATTATCTATATTATAAGTCTAATATATAACATGATCATATTATGCACATTATATTTGTGTGCCTTTCCTCCTCTCTACCTCTCTTTGTATGCATTTATATGTATCTATTTAACACACTTCATATCTCTCTATAGCCTCTTATTTTCCTCTCTATCCTTTAGTTTTGTGTCTATATATTTTATATCTAACATAATTCAAATGATCCAACAATATCGACCTATGTTCTAGGTGTCATATATAATCAATGGATCTAGGGTTCCATATCTTCAGTGTGTTCACAGTCAGAATTTAACACATCATGCAAATTTTGGACTCTAGTACATTATGACTTGAATTGTAAGTTTTCAGCATCTTGATTTTATGCATCTTGCTATAATTTTAGGTATTTTTACTATATATAAGATCTATTAGACTCAAATTTTGGTGCATAGGCTCTTTAATATAGATTTGATCAATTGGATTGATCAATCTCATTGTCTGTGTTAGGATATAGAGCTTATACGCAAGTTCCTACATCTTCCTATGACTAACCATTTGTCTAGACATGAATTTAAATGTGGTTATTGATATTTCATTTAGTGCCATGATCTAATGGTCCATACTAAAATGACTCAACTTTAAAACATGTCCATTTAATCACCTTATAATACTCTCATGCTATCCATCCAATCTTTGTACACTTTTGAACTTTAGCTTTGTCATTTTTAAAACACGCTCATTGATCTTCCTAATCTAATATTCTGCATGTGATTAGATCTCTAAAGATGCAAATTATTTATCTCTATCAAGATGTTAAACATCAATATCTTTATCCCATCTTACTACTTCTTATATCTTTAGATCACTTTCACTCTGTCAATCTTCTCAAACTTGCTTGGTCTTTAACTAGTCACTATGTCGATAAACCTTGATCACTTTATAACATTTGAGTCCATTCACTTTGTTATATCTCCTTTTCACAATCACCCATGCACCATCAGATATTATGACTAGCTTGATTTTATCTTTGATAGGATCACTCTCATTAGTCCTTTATCTGATAGATTTATGTGCTTTTAACACTTGGCATTAATGCATTCGCTCAGAGGGACCTTTGACACTTTGAATTTATCATGATCTATTGGATCTCTAATGTCTGATTAAGAGCTAATCATTGATCTTCCAACTAGATCGATCATTAACTTTGACAAGATTATGCTCATTGGGTCTCTATCTGAAATGTTCCATGAATGTGACACTTATCACTAGTGCATTTGCTCAGAGGAGCCTTTGATAATTTGACTTTGATTCACTTCATTGGATCATATACATATGATGAAGTGTGGGCTATTGATCAATCTATGACATAATATAGAGTCTAAGATTTAGTAAATATTAAGTCCTTTGAATTGATAATTACTAGGTCAAGGGGTCAGTTTCATAATGACAATAAAGTCTTAAGTTATAAGTTAAGCTACTGGGTCCAAGCTATAGCTAGTCACCATCAAAATAGAAATTACCTATTTGATGCCATGACATAAACCCTTAGGGTTTTACTAAGAAACCTTATCCAGTTTGAGAGAAAAGATAATTCAATTCTAAGCTCATTCCTTCTCCTTTGAACCTATGGACCATATTTATAGAATGCACATGAAAAACCAATAATGGATCTTCTATCTATTCAAATTTAAACATCCATAAATGGTCTCTATAAAAACATGATAACTTTACATAGTGAAACTATGAAACATGATATTCTCTCCATCACTCCTGCCTGATCTTTTTGACATTAATGACATTTATAGTGTCCCTTTTGACATCAATGAAAATCATATTGCCAACAATCTCCCTCCTGCCTGATCTTTTTGACATTAGTGACATTTATAGTGTCCCTTTTGACATCAATGAAAATCATATTGCCAACAATCTCCCCCTTTGGCATTGATGGAAAACTAAATGCTCTAATTATCTACTATTCAGCTCCTTCTCTAGCATTGCTTGCTTTGGCTTTTGATAAGTATGAACTGAAACTATTCATACCAAACTTGCTCCCCCTTAGGTAATGACACATTTGCCTAAACTCATCTTGGACACTTTATCTACTCTTCCAAACTTTTATAGAGAACATTTTCACTTTTTCTCCAAACTTTTACAAATAGAATTTGCCCTTTTTCTCCCCCTTTGACATCAATGGCAAAGGGACTCCTTCTCACTATTTGTCCAAAGTGTTCTCCCCCTTTATTAGATAAAAGAGTTTATCCAGGAACCTGCAACCATCAACTCATTAGAAAATTTCAAAATATACATACTTAAGTTTCCTTTTCTCTTCTTGTAGGGATCAACAAGGCTTTTATGATCCTTCTTCTAGACTTATGGTCCATCACTAGTATCTAGTGATGTGATGTAAGAGCTATCACTTCCAAATTTTGTCTCATTGCATCACTTGAGCATCTTTAGGTATCCATACATAGTAATTTTATCCTAAGACTTAACCAATTACAAATATCCCACTATGTTTATGCATGAGGATTTAATACACTATCTAAGTAACTAACTTGGTTTGTTTAACTCATTATCTCAACCTATTTGAGTTAAAATTGATAGAAGACAACACCTTATCTTTCAATCATGACTAAAGCATCTCACATATACTCCTTTCCACATCATGGATTGCTCTTCAAGAGATTAAAGCTACCTAAGTTATCTCCCCCTAACTCCATGTTCCATCTTTTCACCAAGGGACTACCTATAACACACCATAACTTCATTTGTCACATGTATATCATCGTTTTACATATGCTCACTAAGTTTGGTGACCCAACTCATTATACAACATAAGATGCACAATGTCAAGGTTTTCTTGCATTATAACCCTTATACCAAATGAATCTATAGACCACACACACACACACACACACACACAAACACACACACACACACACACACACACGTACTCCAATAATATCATTATGTCATATTGAAACACTCATTCTATCCTTGGAAATACTACATACACAGTACTTGACTTGATTTTATCAAGTTATTATAACAACATACTTGAGTACTTATTTTTAGTAGGCATCACTTGCTTCTCCACTAAAAAGGGTCTCTTAAGAATCATAGATAGAGACACCATAATTCACAATG
>JARHVA010008586.1:25000-80000 GCA_037957365.1 Torreya grandis
ATATGATATGTCATCCTAACGTCATTTACTGATTATAAATCCCAACCCTCTATCATTATACCATAAAATTTCTAAATAAAAAAATAACTATCTCCATTACCAGTAGTTTTTTACCAGTCCACAAAAATTGAATATTAAGCTTGCTTCCAAAAATAGAGAAAAATATCTCTAAAATGAAGGTTTAAGAGGGAAGTTATATGATAAGGCATGATCATATCCCATTTGATAAACTAAAAAATAAACTAACTGATCCAAAACTCAAAAGCCCTGGTTGAAGAATATTTTAAAAACACACAAATAATAATGCTATCTCTGAGAAGAGATGTTTTATTGCTCAAAATTATAAATACAACATATGCCTATCTCTAGGAAGAGATGTATGAATTATTTTTTGGGTTACATATTCATTTATACATATTTTTTATGTAGGAGGAGGATGTGGAAGGTCACCAATCTTGATGGATATTAAATGCTTTGAATTCCATGATTCACAATAATACATAATTCAAAGAATTACTATTTTTAGAAACTTACTATTTTTTTATTGCACTACTAAAATTAAAATTTGGTGAACTTCCATTTGGTTTTCAAAGGTCAAAACCCACCTAGCAGAGATACATACCATCTCATGGCATTCCCATCATTTTAATCTTTCCAATAGTTCAAATGGGGAGTTAAACAGAGCTATGGTTTAAAAGTTATGGTTCTCAGAAGTTCTACCACCAATTGGGGTAAAACTGTCACCCGAATTGTCACCTAAAATTTTGCTCAGATCACTATCTCAATACAACTAGAACTCATCGGTAGATAATTGTGCTTAGGTATTATACTTATGGAATCATGAAGGTTGTCGTATAAATCATTCTGACTATAAAGCAGAAATGTATTCTTAAAATCTTCCTTCATAGTCATGACAAGGTGAAGTAAATCATTGAATACTTGTTTTGAAGAAATATAAAATTAGATAAAAAATTTATGATATTTTTGGATGAGTCAAGAATTTTCACATTCTTGAAAAAATAAATTAAACAAAAAAATTATATCAACATTTTTTTCTCCAAAAATAAAAAATTAATGAACGCCCTTGTGTTCCCACTAACCATACTGACTACCTTCATCCTAATGGTGACTCAAGGATCTTATTAAAGAAAATGAATCAATATAAAATTGATAATTTTAGACCCTATGAGAGAATAATGATTGAATTCAATGATTTTATTGAAGCAGAAGAGGTATATATACAAGAAAGATTTGGTTACTAGACAATCATAATTTAACTAGTTTCCATGACTGCACCTAACTAATGTAAAATACAAGTTTAAACACTATGCTAACAATGCTCCTATAACTTCTATGATTAGCTATATAAAAATTATCATCTAATAACCTAACTTGTCATAAAAAAATTGAAGAAATACTATGCTAACAATGTAATATCAAAATAATGCTAATAATCCCCCCTTTATTACATTATTTTTTACAAACATCATATTTCATGATAGTGTTTCCCTCCTTATTTCAAACATTGTAAAAATATTTACACTCTCTATGTAGCCTTCTCACTTTATAAGGTGGCATGCCATCCTTGTGGCTTCATGGTCTTGGTGGAACCTTGGTTTTTCCCTACAAGATAACCACAAACCTTGTAAGTGACTTGAGTACATCTCTCTACTAAAACCTTCGATGGTTACCACAAACCCATATGGTTTTCTGTTGTAGGTTGACCATAAACTTGGAGGGTCCAGGGGGTCTCTAATATTTTATACACTTTAGTCATTTCTTTAATTTCCATAAACCCTTTTCCAATAATCATGCACTACTTTTGTGATTTTTCTCCCCATAATGTTCTTTTTTAAGAGGTACCAAACTGGAAAATAATTCTTAATTAAAAAAAAAAAAACACAAAATGTATAAAAACAAAAAATGAGGACTAAGTCATTGTCACCTCTTGTAGCCTTTGTACATGATCATTACCACTAAATCTTGCATAGCATAGAGACTCATAATTACCTCTAGAGAGCATCCTCATCATAGTTGATTTGGCACGGAGCAGACCATACTAAAAAAAGAGAAAAACACACCATGATAAAAATAACACACCACACAAAATGCCATCATAACAATGATGCAACCCCATCATAGGCAACTCATGAGAGGATGTCAATTATCCTCCAGCCTCCATGTATCCTCTAGCCTAAAGTAAATGAAGCTGATTCACTCAATAAATTAAAATTTAAAGCTCATATACTTGTCATTTTTTAAGACAAAACTCTCCCACTGACACATATGACTCAAGACATAAGGTTCCCCTAATAATACATCCATATAAGATATTTTTGACTTCAATAATGGACCCAAAAAAAATAAAATAATGGCACTTTTTAAATTTTGGACTCTTTTATAAAACATTAAATCTAAACACAATTAAAAGACATTGACTATACTCTTAAAAATGACTATACTATAGACTTGACTATGACAACCTATATTGAAAACAATAATTATTTATTTTTAACCATCATTAATTAAACTCAATATACACTCACTATAGAAACACAAGACATTGACTTTTGACTTTTAAATGAAATATATAAATTCACATGGTGAACTACCACTTAATTTAGAAATAGAACTCTATGGCATATGTCACTCTCTGAAAGAAAACATAACAACCTAGACATAACATGACACCATGAAATTAGGATTAAAATTTTCAACAGATATTTGAATTACATATGTGGATTGACATGAGTAAGACACATTCAAATGAGACCAAATACACATATTTGCATGATGATGAGATCTGATAGAGGCACATTTTTAGGATCTTGAAGAAGCATGTTTTGTATGAACAAAACAAATATTTGTTATTTTATTTGAAGATCCATGTGACACAATAAAAAGATCAAATAATCAACATGAAATTCTATAATTATGCATTCCTTAATGCTATAATTGGATCTACATTCTATTATTTTTGTAGATTACTGTCATGATGTTGTACTATTCACTAGTCTTCTAGGTCTACATCTTTAGGATTTAAATGCTTTATTTTTCTTCTATCTACATTTTATTCTCAAGCATTGATTTGGTATGAATGGAAATGGCATCATACTTTGGGCTTTCTTGGATGCAATTCATGATTCTCCAAATTATTGAATTAAATAAGACTATAGTATTATTTGCATTCAACAGGATCTTACATGATGTAAAATTACACCAAACTAATGCAATCTTTTATCAATACAAAAAAGATGTAGATTTCCCTAACTCAAATTTTATATATCCAAACCAATGTATCATTAATTAAGCTATATATAAATGGTGCAATAGATAAACTAATGTAAAAAAAAATAGGCCAACCTTTCGGAGGCCATAAATTTTGATCCATAGTTCTATTTGAGCTCTTCCACATGCCAAAACAACCATATCAAAAAAAAAAAAAAAACCCTAAGGCACTCTATCCCATTTTATTTTATTTTATTTTGATAGTTTTTGGAAGCCAAACATGATCATCTAAGGGTCTGAAATTAGCACTTAATAATTTTTTTGAGAATTTTCTATTTTTATAAATTATATATTTTTAGAACCAAACATCAACTTTAGTTGAATTTAATTTCATAAGCTTATTTTAATATTTAGGTTATTTTGAAAAAAAAATTAGAGATACACACACTTTCATGAAAAACTTATTATAAATAAAAGCTACTAAAAATAGATATATATTTTAGATTTTTTACATGACAACATTAAATTCTAAGCTAAGGATTATTTAAGCATGGTGTGGGTTTGTAAATATTTCAAGGAATTGAATATGAATTCAATTCAAGTTATTTTTTAGAATCTTAGCCTATTGTTATTTTTTTGTTTTGATAGTTTTTGGGTTCATTATTTGATATCAGAGCAAGTTCAAATCTTGGAGGATAAAACCATGGCAAGAGGATGAAGAGGTACTACATAGATGACATGAAATATAAAAGAAATTTAGAGGCAAGTTAAACAATAAACATGTATTATCACCAATCAATAAAAAAGAGAAGGTGGTGATGAAGCTAAGGAAGACACAGAGCATGATGAAGAAATTAGGTAAGAGGAAGAACAATAAGAGCAGCCACCATCAATGGAAGAGAGGATGGTTCAGCCTTTAGAAGAAAGGAATGAAGGAATTAAGGATGTTCTAGATTATGGAGGTAGTTCTAAACCATAGGAGTTGATATATTGGATGAATATCATAGAGAATTTCTTCAAGTGGAAGAATATGAGAGAAGACAAGAAGGTAAAATTTGCATACACAAAATGAAAAGGTGATGCAATGATTTGGTGGGATCACCTAAAAAAAGAGATAGAAGAAAGGTAAAGAGAAAAGTAATTCATGGAAAAAGATGGAGAAGAAGATAAGGAAATCATTTCTTCCTAAGGATTATGCATAAACCCTATACAAAAGATTCCAAAGTTTGAGGTAAAAGGATCATAGTATACAAGAGTATATAGATGAATTTTATAATCTTTCCATACGAGTAGAGCATGATGAAATAGAAGAGAAGATGGTTTCAAGGTATGTAAATGGTTTGAAATTATCTATTGAAGATGAATTAAGCAAGCATAAAATATTTAACATGGAGGAGGCTTATCAATTAGCTTTGAAGGCAGAAGAAAAACAATTTTTTTTTTTTTTTTAAAAGGACATCTCCTAGTCCAAAAAGAGGTGGATCCCCTCCAAATAGGGGATGAGGTGGGTTTAATAACATAAGAGATGGATTTAATGCAAATAAAGGTGAATCATCACATGGTATAAAAAATAAAGATGATAGTAGGCAAGGGTTTCAATACCAATAAAGACAAAGAGGATTTCAAAGAGAAAAAGGTTATGGTGGTGCTAGAGGATGGTTTCTGAATTAATGAGGATCTCATGTTTGTTACAGATGTAGAGAAAAAGGGCACAAAGAATTTGAGTGTCCATAATATCAAGATCAAGAAAGGATATAATAAGATTACCTAAGAGTGAATCTAGTTAAGGTTGTGATACAGGAGTAAAATACTGAAGTTGTACCTATAGATGTAAGAGAGAATATCATGATGAGAATAACCATGATCGTTCCAAGGAAGGAACAAGTGTAGAAAAAATAAAGTGGTGGTGCATGGCTACAATCAAATATTTTTTTGAACAATATGTACTTTGGGTGGAAAGATATGCAAAGTAATTATAGATGGTGGTAGTTGTGAAAATATGGATTCTAAATAAATGATAGAGAAAATAAATTTGCAATTTGAAAAGCATCCTAATTCTTATTGGATTTAATGGTTTAAGAAAGAGATTGAAGTTATAGCAGATTTAAGGTGTTTAATAAATTTTTCTATAGGAAAAAGTTATAATGATGAGATATGGTATGATTTTATTCTGATGGATGCATGCCATGTGTTATTAGGGATACCATGTCAATTTGGTAGGAAAGTAACTCATGATGGATCAAATAACACACACTTTTTGGAAGGGTGGTACAAAGATAGTTTGGTTACCTCTTAAAGAGGAAGAGAAGACAGAAAGCATGCTCTCTAATAAAGAATTTATCAAAGATATGAAGGTAACAGGTTGTTGTTATGAATTAGTAGTAAAGAAAAAAGAAATAAAAATGGTGATAATACTAATAGAAGTAGCAAGATTATTGTAATAATATGTAGATGTTATGACTAATGAGTTACCAAATGGTTTAACATTGAAGAGAGATATTTAGCATCACATTAATTTGATTCCAAGATCAACTCTACCCAATATAGGAGCTTATAAGATGATTCCAATAGAACATGTAGAATTAAATAAATAGATTACTAATTTACTCATAAATAAGGTGATAAGGGAGTGTATAGATCCATGTGTAAAACCACCATTGCTAACTCCAAAAAAAGAAAAAGAATGGAAATTGTGTGTAGATAGTAGAGTAATTAATAAAATTACAATCAAGTATAGGAGTGGTTATTATCAAATTGGAATTTGTGAAAGAGATGAGTGGAAAACTACATTCAAGACTAGGGATGACTTATATGATGGATGATGCTGCCATTCAGATTATCAAATGCACCTAGCACATTTATGAGGGTGATGAATATAGTGCTATGAGAATATATAGGTATTTTTTTAGATATTTATTAATACTAAAGAATATAAAAATTACAACATTTGAGAATAGTAATGAATTTGTTAATAAAGGAGAAGTTATATGTAAATTTGAATAAGTGCAGTTTTATGTAGAATAGTTTGGTATTTTTAGGATTTATAGTTTTAGTGGATTTTATGAAAATGAATGAAGAAAATATAAAGGCAATTATTGAGTGGCCTATTCTAAGAAGCATTATAGATGTTAGAAGTTTCCATGGTTTAGCAACCTTTTACAAAAAATTCATTAAAAATTTTAGTAGTATTGTGGCACCAATAATAGATTGCATGAGAGGAAATAAATTTACATGGACT
The DNA here is from genome assembly GCA_037957365.1 of Torreya grandis. NCBI lineage: Eukaryota > Viridiplantae > Streptophyta > Pinopsida > Cupressales > Taxaceae > Torreya > Torreya grandis. Next base: position 31,467 of record JARHVA010008586.1, read on the forward strand.
AGAGAAAGCATAGAAAGATTTGAATTTTTGAAGAAGAAGATTTCAGAAATACCAATTTTAGCATTACCATATTTCAATAAAATGTTTGAAGTTGATTGTGATGCTTCATTTGTGGGAATTGGTGTTGTGTTGAGTCAAGAAAGAAAGACAATAAAATATTTTAGTGAGAATTTTAATGAGGTAAGAAAAATGTATTCTACTTATGATGTTTAACTTTATGCAATTGTACAATCATTAAGACATTGGAGGCATTACCTAGTGCCTAAGGAGTTTATCCTATTTACAGATCATGAGGATTTGAAGTATGTGAATACATAAAATAAGTTGAATAGTAGGCATCCAAAGTGGTTTTCTTTTTTGTAGGGGTATACTTTTGTGTTGAAACATAAATTAATAAAATAGAATTAGGTAGTTGATGCATTGAGCAGGAGAGTAACATTATTAACTACTATGGTGAGTGAAGTAGTTGGATTTAAAGATATCAAGTAATTATATGATACTGATCCATATTTTGGCAAGATAGATGAAAATTGAAAGAATCCATTAATAGGTAATACATATGCTATTCATGATGAGTAAATTATATAGGAAGTTTATCTCTTTAAAGAGAAATAATTATGCATTCTAGTTGGGTCTCTACAAGACAATATAATAAGAGAGATACATAGTGGAGGATTGGTTGGTCATTTTGGTAAGATGAACACAATAGATTTGGTAGACGAAGATTATTTTTGGCCAAAGATGAAGATAGATGTGGTAAGGCGTGTTCAAGTTGAAAAATATTTTAGGTGGCTAAAGGGCATGTGAAAAATATTGGACTATACATGCTATTACTGATTCAAGGAAGACCATAGACAAATTTGAGTATGGACATTGTGTTGGGATTACCAAACACACAGAGAGGTGATGATTCAATTTTTTTTGTTATAGATAATTTTTTTAAAATGGTTTATTTTATTTCATGTAAGAAAATAAATGATTCTACTAGAGTTCTAGAATTATTTTTTAAGGATATTGTGAGATTGCATGGTGTTCCAAAAACTACTAGTTTTGATAAGGACATGGAATTTTAAAGTCATTTTTGGAGGAATTTAAGGAATAATATGGGCACTAAGGTAAAATTCAGTAGTGCATATCACCCATAAACAAATGGATAGATAGAATTTGTGAGTAAGAGCTTAAGTAATTTTTTGAGATGCATAGTGGGAGAGAAGCCCAAGCATTGGGACTTGGCTTTATCACACATTGAGTTTGTATATAATAGTTTAGTGAATAGATCAACATGAAAATCACCATTTTAGATTATTTATGGGATAAATCCTACGGGTATATTATATTTGGTATAATTAATTATTTTATATCGAATTAGTGATGATGCATAAGCATTTGCAGATAATATGTAACAGTTGCAAGAGGGAGTAAGAAGAAAATTGTAAGAAAGTAATGAGAAATATATAGTAAAAATAGATGTTAGAATAAGATCCAAGGTATTTGAATAAGAATATTTGGTAATGGTTTAATTTAGGAAATAAAAATTTCCAAAAGTCACATACAATAAGTTAAATTATAATAAAATTAGGCCATGTAGAATTTTGAATAAAATAAATGACAATGCTTATGAGGTGAGTTTACCATAGAATTTTAATATATCTCCAATATTTAATGTTTTAAATTTATATGATTTCCATGGAGAAGATTAATAATTAAATTTGGAGTAATATGTTCCAAAGAAAAATAAATAAAAAATAGTGGAGGTTTTGGATATGAAGATAGTGAGCACAATGTAAGGGAATTCTAAGAAGCATTTGGTATAGTGGGAAGGATAGTGGCTTAAAGAAAACACTTGGATTACAAAATAGGAGATAAATAATATTGACAAGGAAAAATGGTATCCGTATAATCAAGGAAACTCATAGGAGTTGAGTTGTTTTCAACCAAAGGATAATGATGCAGAAAAACAGTCCAACCTTCTAGAGGCCATAACTTTTGAATCGTAGCTCTATTTGAGATCTTCCACATACCAAAATGACTGTATAAAAAGGTTTTATTTTATTCTAAGGAACTATATCCCCTTATTTTTCATTTTGATATTTTTTGTATGCCAAATAATATCATCTAAGGGTCCAAAATTAACATTTAATGATTTTTTCTAAAATTTTCTATTCTTAGAAATTATATATATTAAGAACTGGACATCAAATTTAGTTGAATTTCATCTGATAAGATAATTTTAGTATTTAGGTTATTTTGGGAAATTTTTAGAGCTATGCACACTTGCATGCAAAACTTACTATAAATAGTAGCTACTAAAATATACATTTTTTTAGGTTTTAGTTTTTTTGAATTTTTGCATGACAACTCTAAATTATGAGTTGAGGCTTATTTAAGCATGGTTTGGGTTTGTAAATATTTCAATGCATTCAATATGAATTCAATTCAAGTTATTGTTTAGAATCTTAGCCTATTTTTATTTTTTCATCTTGATAACTTTTAGGTTCATTATAAAGTAGATAGTACTCAATTCTCTCTTCATTCACATGGGTGAGAATATGTATGATAGCCCATTAAAAATATCTTATATATCCATCATGGGAATGATCTTGACTGTCTATCTCTAATACCAGAATGTAAGGGAATAATGATTAAATGCAAATATTTTATTAAGCAATATATATATATATATATATATATATATATATATATATATATATATATATATATATATATATATATATATATATATATATATATATATATATATATAAGAAAGATTAAATTACCAAAAAATCATAATTTCACTGGTTTCCATGACTACAACTAACTAATGCTAAATACAAGCTTAAACACTATGTTAACAATGCTCTTGTAACCTCTATGATTAGATGTATAACATCGGCCATCTAATCACCTAATCTACTATAAAAAATCTATGAAATATTATGCTAACAATGTAATATCTAAATAATTCTAATAGACCCATTTCCTTCCACTATGTAGAGTAATATGGTGATTGTGTTGGATATCTATTCCTTCTCTAGATGTGATGATATGCCAATAAACTTAGACACATAACATAGTATCCTGATGTGATATATCCCCCCATAACCACCATATTATATCTAAAATTATCCTTAATATTATGAATGTGTCGATACAAAACACTCGATACATAAAAGCATGAAAATAAGGAATGCAAAATTCATATATCTAAAACTAAAATGCACACTTAAAGCATGACATACTATGTTTCTCAGAGGTTGTTACTTCATAAATTCTAATGATGGATCCATCCAATGTGCTACGATCATGGAGATAAAGATGCATTAGGGAAGATGGGAATTCATAACGTTGGTATACTATGAGGAATTAATGACAAATTAGAAATGCTCTCACATGCACTAGAGACATTATACATCTAATGTTAGATGTCCTCTTGCAAAGAAAAAAATTCCTTAAGGATGCTCAAATAGGATTAAAACATTACTACATCCTTACATAGTTAGTAATTAATTATCTATTTTCCAAAGGCAACAAATTATTTTCTGTAACATGGTTTGTAAAAACTATTATTTTAGACAATTAGCAACATAGAACATGACAGACCATGCCCAAATATATTTCAAGGCTATATAACTAGTTTAATGTTTATAATGTATGATCCAATATTAAGTCTCAAAATTTTTAGGCACTTCAATCAGTCCAAAGAGAATAAGTAACACAATAAGGCATAGTTTAGAGAAAATAAATTCTTAAGAAAGAAATAAAAACTAAGACAAATATAGTCACACAAGATTTTAAAAATAAATAGGGAAAATGATAAAATTTATGATTAATGGGCACCATCAATATTTTGAGGTGAATAATTTATAACATGTTTTGTCTTAGTCACCATTTCTATATCGAGGAAATATTATAACCAATATTTTTTTTCTTAATCATTTGGATAATAAGTACCTTATGTCTAGAATAATATAGGTAGGCAAAAGTTAAAATATATGATGTAGAAAGAAAGTCACCACATAATGGTAATGTTCACTAAAAAATTAAATTTAAATGGAGGTTTGATATAAATGTTACACCATCAAGGTATTAGTAAATTTAATTACATTTATTATCATGACAATCAAATTATTTTATTGATTTAAATAACAAAACCATCATTTCATTAAATTTGGACATATTTTAGTCTAGATTGAAAACTGAAACTATTAATATTAGATTTTTATAGGATCAATTATTTTAGATATTAGATTCTAGTTTCACTACTATTGGATTGTAATTTTGAGTATATATTCCATTTTAAATGTTTTTAAAAATTTATGTAAGTAAACATCTATATATTATTTTAGTTTGTTCAAATAATTCAATATTTTTTTTGTAAAGAATGGTTAAGGAATTAATATTTCATTTTGGTGTAATCAATTCAAAATAAAATAAATGATCCTCACCCAATTGGAAGATGAGATAAGATAATATTGAAACTGATAAAAATTTCTATGAATGCTCCAAAAATTAAATGAAACAAAAAATAATAATTTTCTATGGAGGCTAATCAGTTTGTTGATATCATATCCAATCTAAGAGATCACACACTTACAAAAGTGAATGGATGATATTGAAAATAGTTATAAATAATATAAAACATTGGTGGCATCATTAATTTTAATAATCATTTGAAAAAACAAAATATTAAGTCTCTAAAATGCTTAGGGAAGTCTGATGGCAATGACAAAAGAGTATTTAATATCTCCCATAATTAGAAAGGTCCAAGGGAAATTTGATAAAATAGAGCATTAATAGTGCCACACTCAAAGAGGATGGAAATAATAAAAGGAGTTATTTACTCTCCCACACTCAGAGGATGAAATTCATATTTGGTATTTATGATGTTAGTCCTACTTCTTATGTCAAAATTTTCTTCATTTCATCCATTGTAAAACTATAAAGCTATTTCAAATCTAAATCATGTCATTCCCCATTATTAAAATATGTCATCTCTCCCTCATTTTTCTCCTCATGCTTTCAAGTCTTTCAAATATATATGTAACTACTTTTATTTTGATATCATCCTCAAAAGACTAATTTATCAATCATTGATGATCTCTGGAGCAACCGTTATTCTACCCTTCATGAAAAATAATATGAAGAATGACTTAATTACAGATCTCTCCCAAATTATTATATCATTTAACACTCTCTAATTCATTATTATCTAGGTCATGGGAGAAGAATGGACTCTACATGACACTAAATAATTGAAGGTAATATGGGATCTCTACCAACTTGGTAAAAATGTAAATTTTGTCGCACTTAGTTAAGGAATGCAGACACAAAAATTCTTGGAGATATCATTAATCACCAATATAGGATCCAATATGTTTGAAAGGAAAGGTGATGGTGACACATACTCCTAAATTCTCTCCTATTCAATACATTGAGACTAATCTAAACAAACCATTGGGTCGATGTTTCAAATTCAGGGCTTCTAATGTCAAGTTTAACATCCAGGTGAATCAAAATATCTCAACCTCAACAAAGGAAATAAACCCGTCAAGTGTCCCTTTGATGTTTTAAATCTCCACAAGAAAAGGAGGTAAGCAAGACAAACATGTTTGGCTTCTTGACAGAGATTTTTTTATGATTGAGCATGTTGGTCATCCTCCTATTCTACCATAAATCCAAACCATTATATTTAGCTTAATATTGACAATAGATAAGTTTATCTCAAATTATAACATGTGTGTTATATATAATTAATTAATTTATGGAATTCCATGGGTAGGGACACAACTAGTGAATTCTTCTATTGTATGATGTAATTCTTAGATTGATATTATACAATTATATTTTATAAAGTATAAAATAAATGTTAAACTATTTGATAAATGAAATATTTTTTTAAGTCTTATATCTTCCTCTTTATAAATAAATTCCACCAGTATACTCTCTATCTTTATTCTCATATTAAAATAAAATATATATTAAGTTATTAATGTATCTATATAGGTGACAACCCTTGCATAATCTATTTACCTTAAAAAAAAAAATTACTTGTCTTGACATGTAGAATGGGAATGTGCCCATTCTACACAAGTATATAATAATATATTGGATTATTAGCATTTAATATTATAATATTATTATATTATGTTACTTTTAGTCTTGTTAATGGGAAATAATACTATGACATCTTTCTTTATATTTTTTTATTTTTATTGGATTTGTCTTCATATTTATTCATAATTATTAGTATTTATATTTTTTATAATTATTGAATCCTTATTTTCAATTATTCACTATTTGGGGCATGAATGTGATGCTAAATTTATTAGATGATGCCAATTTTTTCATTAAGTTTGCACTTTTAACAATCTTCATGGCTATTACCTTTTAAAAGTATTCACTTCCCTGACACTCATATCTGATCATGAGTCCTCTTTCCAATTTTTTTTTAATTTCATTATAATCACTTCCAAAGATGTCATTTTTTGTTAGTGCTCACATATTCACACTGACTAAGAGTCACATAGAGATCATGCCATGTATCAAAATCTTTCTTACTCATAACCACTAAATTACTACAATGTATCAAGACAAAATTATTTCTATGTGAGGGAATGTGAGATAATAAGATGATGCCATGTGTCATGATATCATTCACTTCTACTAACACATTAAATGAGCATTGAGACAAGGTTTCCAAATTTGAGATTTTAAGGTCATATCAACATGCCACATGTCACTTTTCACTTACTCTCATATGTTTTGAAAGTTGATCTGCAATTTATGGATTTTATTTTAAGGATAGTAATCATAATTATTAGTTTACATTATTATTATTTTCATTTAAAAATGTAGTAATTTTATCTATATAATATTTATAATTTTTTTGGGAAGTTTATGGACAAATTTAAATTAGGAATATTTATGATTTTAAAAAAGAAACATAAATTTATTTCATTGTTCTCAAACGCACACACCCTAGTTTTTGAATTTAAATGGGGACTCACTATTTTTTGCATATCCTTATCTAAAGTCCTATGATTCTTAGATATCCATGATATTGGTTTTAATATGTAAAAGGTTTTAGTTGTCCTTAATGTCTAAATTTATATAATGCTGAATTATGAAAATCAAAGCTTTGATAATGAATTTTATTTATTTTAAACCTTAGGTTTTCAAAAATCCTTTTGAAAATTGAATTTATGCCTTATGGATTAACAGAGAAAGTATGTCATGTTCTAATGTCTCTTTGATTTTTGTATGTTTTTTAGACTATTAATAAAGACTTAAAAATTGTCAATGTTTATGACCCACCTTAATTATTATTCTCCAAATTATCTAAGCTCGAAGATAATGAAAAGTTGTAGGATCATGTTACTTAGATCCATTTGGCCTAAAAATAAATTCTGTGTTCTAAAGTTTTAAATCTAAAAAACTTTAACTGATTGTAGTATAATGTTACTTAAAACATACCAAAGTTTAACAAAGTTAAATGCTTTGTTGATGGTTAGGTCATTATAGGACTTCCACATGGAAATACCACATTTAATTGTGATAATGTTCTCTTCATAGAAACTTATAAGTCATTCAAGTTATCAGATCCTTAAGAACATGCCACATAATATAACCTCGTGGTTTTGATCTATGTCCTAGTTTTTAGAACACCTATTCTAAGTCTTAGTTTTCTAACCCTCAAGCTAATTATGAATACCAATCAGAACTTTGAGGCGAAAAACCAAAACTAGGTTTACACCTAATTACCTTTAGCCCATGATCAAACTAACCAGCACCTTAGCTTTATGAAAAATTATGTCTTTATCTAAATAGATAGACCATAGTCAATCCTTGATACCACTCAATATGGCTAGTACACAAGGCATTACTTCTGACTAAAAAAATAGAATTGGAAACTACCTAATGGATGGTGAAAAAATAAGTAATTCATTTTTGAACATGCAAAATCACATGGGGAATAGTGGTGGACATAATACCAACCAAAAAATTTAATTTCATAGGTATAACATGCCTTTTAACAAACCTAAAAACAATAAAGAGTAATATCTACCTAACAAGATGCTAGAGATAAACATATTAAAAGTAACATTAACCAATTAGTGTTGAGAACACAATATAACACAACACGATCAGCTATATTCATATAGTTTTATACCAATTTTATGATCTTACAGAAAGATATAAATAAGCAAGATTTTTTCTAAAGTTAGTCAAATCCATATTACTCTACTACTCTAGGACATCTTAGTACAAAAATGATATTTGATACCTATGACTTCACATTCCTAGTGGAAGATGAAAATGAGCCTAAGGATAATACAAATGAAATATATGCCTTCTAACAATTTAGGAATAACTATAACCTAAGTAACAAACATACTACTAATAATTAAACACATTCGAACAAAATTATTACTACTCCTCCAAATCCTAAAGCCAAAAATAGTATGCCTCATTCCAAAAAAGATGATCATTTACACAGTGCAAAGCTATAAGGTATATGATGATAAAACATTGTTTAAGTATGCAAAAGATTAAGTCTAATATTAGTCTTCATGAGTTGGCTCAGATAAATAAATAAAAGGATTTTTTATTTCTATCCTTAAAAAGAAGACCATACACCAAAAAATCTAAGGCTACACATGCAAACATGGTCATTTATAAGGGTAAACCTAAGGTGCCACATTTATTTCTTACTATTAGAATGTTTATAAGGAGTGTGAAAAATGTTTTTTATTAATTAGGTGCCTTTACCAATGTGATTCCTATAGTTATATACAGGAAACTACATTTGACCCTACATAAGTCAAAAATGAGTGGTCTTATAGTTGGATAAATGTTTTATCCCATGTGTTGGAGAGATGAAATGTAAATAAATCAACTTACATTTGATCTATGTGTAAAACAATACTTATATATTGTAGTCATTGACATAATATAAGCTTACACTTTGCTTCTAAGTCAGGATTTATCCAAAATACTTAATGGATACATGGATATAGATTAATAACACATGTGGTTTCCTTAGAAAGTAATATCCAACTAGATCTAAGTAGATCTAGAACTAAATTAGAAGTATTACATCACATAATACAATGCCAAGAATGAGAAGGTACACTTTCTATCTTAAAATTAGGTGTGTACACATTCACTACCAAGTAAGAACATAAACAGTAATTTGAATGTCCTAATTTATGGACACCCCACTTTTATGGAACAAGATCAAAATAATGTTAAAGTGTTGGTATGGATATAATTGTACAATATTACATAGATATTCTATTTCTAGGCATACCATAAGCTTACAATTTGCTTCTGAGTCAAGATTGGTCTAAAACACTAAATGGATACATGGCTATAGATTTATCACACATAAGACTACTTTAAAAAGTAATATCCAACTAGATTTAAGTATACCTAGAATTAAAGATGAAGTATCGGATCACATAATACAATGTGAAGAATGAGAATGTTCCCTTTCTATCGTGAAATTAGGTGTGTACACATTCACTACTAAGTAAGAACATGAGAAATAATTTTAAGGTCTGTCTTAGTTATGGACTCCCCATTTTTATGAAGTAAGATAAAAACAATGTTAAGTAAAATATAACTAGCTATAGACTATATTTCCCTTGTACCAATAATATAGTTGAGTATGAAACTCTAATCCTTAGTCTGTAGTTCACACTAAAACATCGTATAAAGAAGTTACAAATATTCAATGATTTAGATATGGTTGTTAACTAGATTAGAAATAAATAAAAATGTAAACTCACTTATTTCAAGAATTAAAAACATTAAACATGTGAACTAATTCAATCATTTAAAGCATTAAACATCAGGGCCCTTTGAAGGGAAAGAAACTAGATGAAAAAATCACTAGAAACTTCAGTCACTAATTTATCACCATTACAAAAATAAAAAAAATGAATAAATTATTTGTGGATCTAGTTCCTTGACCCTCTATGCCAAATAATATATATAACATTTAGGTATTTTAGGATGAATATCTAAAATACTTTGACCCCAGGTTCATCATACATATAATCCCATTAAATCCAGATTATAAGCCTTTCAGACAGAAATAAAGGCCACTAAACCCAATTCTAGAACCCCTAATATAGATAAAAGTAAAAAAGTTATTGGATGCTAAGATTATCATTTCAATCATGAATTCTACGTAGGTAGCCAACCTACTACTAGTCAAGAAGAATAATATAGAGATCAGGGTTTGTCATGACTTCATAAATATGAACCAAGCATAAAAAAATGATAACTGTCTTTTTACTTCCCTAGATAAGGTAATTAAAATTACAAGTGGATCTGAGATGATTTCATTCATGGATGTATTCTTAGATTACAATCAAATTCTAATAGAATGAAATGATATAATGAATACTTATTTCACCACCAAGTGGGGAAATTTTGCATAGAAAAGGATGTTGTTTGTCCTAATCAATGCAGGAAGAAACTTCCAATGAGCTATTAAATTCACCTTTCATGGACTCATTTGGAAATGCATCATAATTTATATTTATTGATTAAAAATGTTTTTAAAAAATACATTTGGTCATGTAAACCAATTGCAAAGAGTATTTGACAGGTTTAGAAGACATGGTGTATCACTCAATCCAAAGAAGAACATCTTTAAAGTCACCAAAGGAATTATGTTAGGCCATGTTATCATTAAGGATAGGATCTTTATTGATCCTCAAAGAATCCAGGACATTTTTATGCCAACACCTCATAATAATAAGAAAGATTTTAAGTCTTTCTTTTGTAATATAAACATTGCAAGGAAATTCATTTCTAAATTTGCAAACATCATCAAGCCATTGAATGCTATATTTAAGGAAGATGCTAGAATAGAATGGACAATAAAAGACAATAAATATTTTAAGGATATAATAAATACCATTGCTCTATCTCTATTTCTAATCAACATAGATTTCACAAAGGATTTATACATTTATACATTTGAATTAAAGTGCATTATAGTAATTATATTCACATAAAATGTAGATAATAACGAACATCCAATTTACTTCATGATAAATTAAAGTATTCAATGATAGATAAACATATATATGGAATAATCAAATATATGTTAGAATTTAAGTTTTATATTCTAAAAAATAAGATGTACACCATCATTTCATACCCAGGTATCAAAATCATAGTCAACCATAATGAATTTAGTGAAATAAGAGGAAAGTGAATGGAAAAACAATAATATTTTACTCTTGAGATCGAACCAACCAAGATCGTAAGAGGCCAAATAATTTTTGATTTTATCACTGAGATAGATCCATGTATTTTTATTAAATATATAAATGAGACTCAAGTACCTAGTTGTGAATGGTATGCTCAAATCACCCACTATTTACATAAACTTTACATGTCCCCCTAAGCTAAACAAAGAGCCAAAATGAGCCCTGAGACTCAAATCATGCCACTACATGATAAATAAGGGATTCCTATATTAGAATAATTATGAGGGCATATACTTGATGTATTTATTAAAAAAATAAGTTGTGGATATCCAAGTCAATCAAAATTAGAATATAGGTATTGGACATACCTCAAAAAATGCAACATCCCAAAAACTTTTGAGGATGGGATATTATTGGACTAATATTTTAAAAGATGCCCACAACCATGTCACAACATGCATTAATTACTAGGTGTTTAGAAAAATTCAAGTGAATGCTACCATGCCTTTTTATTTGGTAATTTAAGGATGCCTTTTTCATCAATGTGGTCTCAACTTCATTGGATTGATTAACCTAAAATCTTTATCAAGCCACAAATTTATCCTAATAACTAATGACTATTTCAATAGATGGGTAGAAGCTGTGGATATAAAGAATTGTAAATAACTTAATCTCATCAAGTTTATATAAGATAAAATAATGTTTTGAATTACAATTTATTTATTCTTTTATAATGGTCCATCTTTCTAGTCTAAAAAATTTATTCAATGGGATTATAACATCCAAATCACCATCAAGTTATCCTCAAACTAATACGTACAATGAAATTAAGTGTTCCAATTCACAAAAAATAATATGATGTATATTATTAAAAGGTTAGAATAATATAAACAAAAAGAATGGCATATGTTACTACAATATGCATTATGGGCAGATTGAACTAGACACAAGCAAGCGCTCCGTGCTTCAACTTTTCTACTAGTGTATGGATAGCAGATAATTTCCCCATCACTCATAAAATTATAACATACCAATTTATTCAAGAGTACATGGGGGAAGATGAAATAATCCAATACAAAATACTCATTATATTATAGATGGAAGATAAACGAACTCAATCACCTTATAGCTTTAGTAAACACCATTATATTGTCAAGAGGTGTCTAGACAAGAGACCCAAGATCAAGGCCTTTAGGATCTTCAACCTAATTTTGTTATGGGATAATTTATGTGATAAGGAAAGATAACATGATAATTTCACTCCTTTCTGGGTTGGGCCATATCAAATATATGATAGATTATGGAATAATGGTTTCTACATAAAGGACATCTAAGTTAATGATATCATTTTTTTAGTTGATGGATAATTATTGAAACATTATTTCATGGTTGTTACAACTAGATATGTTTTTGAATGACTATAAATGGGATGTATATGTATAAGTAGATCAGATTTCATGCTTTCTAGAATAGATTTATTATTTTCTAGGTTAGTCATTCATGTTTTCTTTGATTAACATTACCTACCTTTTGCATTTACTTTTGATATATTACATGTTATGCTTTCTAGATTAGTTTTCTTAAAATATCAAAATGGACCAACTGATTTATTATTATGGAATTATAGAATACTTGCCAAAATAAGGTGATAATTTAAAAGGAAAGACAACTAGTATTCATAAGGATTTGTTATGATAGTACTTGATCTTTTTGGATTGCGATATGTATTATGACTAAATTAGGTTTTATTTAGAATGAGTAATTTTATATGACTTTTAGAATTTAATCTAATATACTCATGTAAATTTTGGGTAGAATTTCCATTTCCAAATATTAATTACATTTTTACATGCTAAAATTTCTATGGGAGATTATGAACATAGAAATGGATGCAAACCGATAGGGACATGTTGATCTAAATATATTTTCTTATACATACACCAAACCAATGGTGATTACTAACCCTTTTTCTATGTTTGTTAACAAATATATCATGCAAAGTTATAGAAGGTAGGTGATTCAAGTAATATTTATTGTTACTATGGATCCCTCAATGTTAGCATAAGAAGACTTACAGTGGAATTAGATGTATATTTATTGGGAATATGGATGTTTGGATGGTAGAAGAGTAATGTCTAGGCTTCCCTTACTATTTGATTACAAAATATTAAGTTAAAACTAAAATTACAATGTTTATCTAGAACTTTGTCCAAACTCTTGTAATATGGGGAAATAATAGTTCAAAAAATCACATAAACATATCTAAGGAGTGAAAGGGGTTAGTATGTTGTAGATAAGGAAGAGTATTCCTTTAGTGACTAGTTTACTTATTCTATTCTTGCTAGAGTAAAAGTTATGTCATGATGTATTGCTAACCCACCAAGTCACCATTTATTATGCCCTAACAGACATACCCCATTTTTTGAATTTAAATAGGTACCCACTATTGTTTGAATATCCTTATTCAAGGTCTTATAAGCGTTAGATATCTATGATATTTGTTTTAATATTCAAAAGGCTAAGGTTATTCTCAATGTCTAAATTTATAGAATTTTAAATTATGAAAATCAAAGCCTAGATATTGATTTTGATTTATTTTAAACTTTATATTTTCATAACTCCTATAAAAAATTGAATTTATGTTTTTTGGATTGACAAAACTAATATATCATGTGCTAGTGTCTATTTTATTTTCTTATATTCATATGATTATTCATAAAAAAATATAAATTAGAAATGTTTAGGACCCACATTCATTATGATTCCACAAACTCTTTGATCTTTAAGATCAGAAAAAGTGAAAGGATTACATTAATCAAAGATCTTCACCCTTTAAAAAAAATTTAAGTGTTCCATTGTTTTTGATCTTTGAGACCTTGATGGATGGCATTATAAAATTTCTCAAAATGCACCAAAGTTTAATAAAATTTTAGTACCTTGTTGACAACTGGGTCACCAGATGATAACATGGTTTTTGGTCTAATAGATCTAATATATCATGCCCTAATGTCCTTTCAATTTTCCTATGTTTGCATGACTATTCATAACTTGAATTATAAATTATGTATGTCTAGTCCCTACTTTCATTATTATTACACAAACTATTCAATCTCCAATATTAGTATAAGTGTAAAGATCACACTACTCTGATCTCTTCACCCTTTACATAATTTTTAAGTGTTCTAAAGTTTTGGAGCTTTTAAACCTTAATAGATGGCACTATCACATTACTCAAAATTTACCAAAGTTGATGAAATTTTTTGTACCTTGTTGACATCTTGGTCAGCATAGGACATCCATGTGATAGGACCACATTTCAATGTGATAAAGTTATCTTCATGGAAACTTATATGTCATTCAAATCTTTTGAGTCCTTAAAAGTCACCACATGGCATAATATCATCAATTGAGAACCATAAAGGCTCAAAGTGAAGTTAGTATTATAATTTCCATGAGTCCCTAAGGTTTTGAGCTCTAACAATTTGAAGCTTTGTATGATTTTTTTAACCTAATGGTTCAAAGGATAAATATCAATTTAATGGTCATGTGGTTTTGTGGTTCCAAATCTCTGAGATCATACCATGCATCAACATCTCACTACCCAATGCCTTCCCAAGGATATACATAGTTAATAAGTTTAAATAGTCATAGCCATGAGTCTTTGAGTTCTAGTATCCTCAATATTATTTTGGTGTCTCAATAATATTAAATTGCAACACAAACATATAAATTAGGATAACAAATCTAAAGACCTAGGTAAATGAGAAGAAAAAAAGTGTCACTATTTAAGAGATACATGGCCAAGGTATGATTAGTTGAGTTCAATAGTAAATAAAAAGGCTAGTATGTGAGATATTGACACTTGTATCAAAGAAGTGACTAGACATATAAAGATAATGAAAAGTTTCTATTTTGAAAACAAGAGAACCCACCAATGTTGATTGGTGAATTTAAATCCAAATACTAATAAAATAAAAAATCCATTATTCTCATTGATTGTGTATTAATTATGTATTTAAAGTTCATGATCTGATAATATATGTCAAATATAATCAAAGTAAAGCCACTTCACCATTAATAAAACATTAAATATCCCAGCTCTCAAGGGACCAAAATCCTTAGCTTTTTAAAATGAATCTATAGGAGGATCAAGACATTTAGTAAAGGAAATAAATTGTCTCAAATTATTAAAATGGCTTCTCTAAGAGTAGCTCAAATTCAAGACCCTTCTATATACTCCATTACTAGAAACATCAAATACATAGACACTGTAATTAACAAAAGTGCCTTGGATTTTAAGCTTTCATACTATTTAAACCTTTGGAATGTAGTTAAGTCTATAACACCATGCTCTTCACAAAATCAACTATCCCAAGAGGAGAATTAATACATTGATAACCTACTACTAATAAATACATGGGGCTTCATAATGCAGTAGCAAAAATGGAGGCAACACCTTGTATCAATTTGCTACATAAATTATTATTTAATGGTACTTGTTTTGGGGATTATCTACATGATAGATCCTAATTGATATAACTACTTCAAAATGTTATCCCCATATGCTACATGTTTTAGACACATTATAAAACTACCTTATATTTTTGAGGTAAGGTCCTACGAGATTATATTTACGTCACCTCAAAGATGGGGGCATATCAGTGGGGGCATTTCATATAATCATGAGCTCTAAAATTTTCAATGTTTCTAGTTTACAATGAAGGCATGTCACATAGGTATGACTTATACACATACATTTTCATAGTTTCTAAATTATAATGGGGAAATGCCATAATAAAATTACTTGCACACTTATATACTAACTCAATATATCCACATTTTAGTGGGGGTATGACATAAATATATAGCCTTCACACTTGCATAAATCTCTAGTTCATTTTCATAATTCAGATATATACTTGGCTTAGAATGTTATACATTGAAATGGTTTTGCACATATTTGAAATATATTTTTCAAGATTTATGACACATATTATCTAGATTTTATATATAAGAGGTGAATATGTCATGCTATTTCAACAAAAAATTCAAAAATTAAAATTTATCCTACTCCCTAGGATACATTTATTACACCAGGATGTACTATTTTCAAGACTTTTATTTTGTATTAGTGGGATTAGTTTTTAAGTTATAAGTGATTAAAACATTTAAAATCACAATATTTATATATTGGAGTGATTAAATCATCTAATATCACCATATTTATAGGTTGAGTTAATTAAATCACTCACCACCAATAAATTATATCTATTCACACCTAAGTTAGGTGATTGAGATATAAAAATCTTAATGGCCATGTCACAGACTCATATTTATACTATATCAAGGGCATACTACCTTCCAATATCCCTCTTTAAATATCTAAATATCAGGTTTGAATAATTTTTTAGATCCAATTATTCATAAGGAAGCATCTCAAGCAAGCTAAAACATCAAGGGGAAATATAGTTTCATCAACACACGGGTGCACTCTTTCCATGCTCTCCTTATTTTCAACATGGTCTAAACCAATGAAAATGAATTTTATACACACCTAGTTATGCATTCCATTCGTTTAAAACTATAATTCAATTGTTATGCACTAATATATTAAGTTGATGGGAATATAGATACTAAAATTGAATATTTATAGCATCTCAGTCTTGTACATTTGAAAAATATCAATCAGGGTTGTAACCATTAGTTATATGCCTCCATGATAATAAATTACCCACATATACCACCTCATTGTGCCTAAATTATGATCTATTAATCCAATCCATATCATTCTGATGGCCTAGGTCCCTTGTACAAAATAAAAACCTTAAAACTTGATAAACATCCTTCACTGGTAATTTTAGACCCATACCCATTTTCTATCCCTTTGGACACTACTGACCATATAGTGACATTAACACCAATGGTAGTGTCTATATTCTTATCTAGTGTCTAATAGACAAAAATAATCTAAATTAAAAAATATTTAAAACCCATGGGTTGGCAAAATCATCTTATTGAACCCTACTATGAGATATTCTCAAAAGGTTTGGTATAAATAAAAGTATAAGCCTTGCCATTACTCATATAAAAAAATTGAAAGAAAACACCTACTAGAGTTAAATCAATTACTTCACAAATAATCTATTCTTAAATATTCATCCATATTTCGACATTAAGCATATGAGTAATCATATCATAGGTCTAGAGTATTCAAAGAGTATCTCATGAGCAATAATTGTCAAATTACAAGCTAGATAATTTCATGGAGATTCATATAGTATATTTCACCCTTATGCACATACTTTTCCATAAATAGGGGGAAGATACATATGTCTAAGGCCATATTTGGAGTATTTTTTATGTATTTGGTGCCCATTAAAAAGGGTTCTTTGGTGCAACTTGACACCTTGAGCCCATTAACCCATTTTCAGGAAACTCATTCCAAGGGTGAAGAGGGGTGAACATCTATGGTTTGATCATTTGACTGAGTGATAGCTTGTATTTTAGATAAGAATATACCACCAAAAAGGTGATAAAAACATACCATTTTTAGAATTTTGAAAATTGATCTTATATATTTTACACCTATTTCTAGTCTAGATTTGTCTATGCATAGTAAAAAAGATAAGTACTATTGTTTCCTATATATCGTAATATATTTCAATAGTTATATTTTACTATTTTTAAAAATATCAATTCTACAAATTCATTTTATTATTTATCTAAGTTTTGTAATTAATTTTCCTCCTATAGATTAATTTAACATGCTTATGTGAGAATTATTTTGATATTTATTAATCCTAGACCGAGCCACAAGTGCCCCCCACCCCCTTCCCCCACCCACAACATATAAGTTTAGGTTTAAACAAAATCAAAAATCTAGGGCTACTATGTATAATGGAATGCAATTAAATTAACCATATGAATATTAATTAAATTCATATTTATTCTAATATTGATTAATATCTAACATTAATAGGATTTTAAGAAAGTATGAGTTCACCAAAATGTAATGTATATATTAGATTACAACTATATTATTAAACAAATATCCACTTATTATATATACATTCGCTTACATGTGAAAACAAAATACAAGCATGACTAATTAACTACAAAAAAAGAGAGCATGATCATCAAAATTTTAGAGTAATATCTTGAATAAATAAATCTCGTGGGATAGACGTCAATATTAAAACCCATAAATGTGTGCCTAATGGTGAAATTCTAGAACAACAATAGGTAAATGTTTTCACATTCTATATTATTTTTTAGATTTGATCTTAGATAAGGAAAATGAATTTAAATATTCTCAATATGCTCTTGATTGATCCAATCACTCTTTTTTATTAGAGTCATAGATATAATAATTTTTCATGTTATAAATTTAATTCAATCATGGAAAACATTCATCATACAATAATTATATGATTTTAAAATATTTGAATAAAAATTAAACTAGGGTATGGGATGAAGAAAATAAAGTAGAAATTCAAATTTGACACTATTATGTCTAACAAGAAGATGAAAATAAATTAATCATAGGAAAATTATTTAAATTCATATTTATTCTAATATTGATTAATATCTTATAATGATCTTAAGAAACCACTAGTTCACCAAAATGTAATATAGATATTGAATTACATCAAAACTATGACATAAAAACTCATTTTTTATGTTGCACTAGTTTACATGTACATAATAGAAATAGAACCCTAATTATTTACCTAAAAACATGAGAATGAGATCATTAAGGTCTAAAGGAATCTCTAATAAAAAAATATCCAATGATAAACATCCATATTAAAACCAATAAATGTGTGCTCAACGGTGAGATTCACCTCACCCAAAAAAAAAATTAGTGAAAAGATAATGTTCCCAAAATCATGATATATTATCCTAAGAAAATAATTCATGATTATGGAAAGTGATATACATGCAAATGCATGTTCTATTTTTTTTTCTTTATAATAACATATTTTAGTTTTACATCTTGCAATACATGGGTTAAAGGATAATACTATGTCCCAGTTTTTGGTATAAAGAGGACTTCCAAAAATGAAAATGCGAACATTTATCAAATTATATAGACAATAGTAAATTAATTGTATAAAATGTGAAAATTGTGTAAAGTAATGAAATCATGCATTTTAAGTGTAGATTACATTTATTATTTAAATAAATAAATAAATAAATAAATAAATAATAGATTTTTTAATACCTAAATACACAGTGTGTATGTTTCATGTATATAATTTTTTACTAAATACTTGATTTCTCTTCCTCATAATTTTCTCAAAACATAATGTTTTTCAAGATTTCTTGCAAAGATGTCTTAAAAACATGGACATAGTGAAAGATTATATTTTAATAAATTTTTAACAAAAAAATATTTTTTAATGAATTTTTTAATGATCAAGGTAGGGAATATCAATGATTATGACTTCTCCTCATGATATGTGTGTGTGTGTGTGTGTGTGTGTGTGTGTGTGTGTGTGTGTGTGTGTGTGTGTGTGTCTCAAAATAGACTATTTTTTTCCATTGGAACAAGGGCATTAAAGTCAAGTGCAGTGATATTTTAAAATTTTTTGGCTATAGTCTCTTATTTTTCCCAATGCCTCAAACATATGCTATTTCATTTTATAAATAATTATATTTTACTAAATAAATGAAAATAAATATTGAATATTATTAAAATTTATAAAAAAATCATATTCTTGGAAAGCTCATAAAAAGACCTATTTATATGTAGAGCCACATGTTTTTATTTTATTTTTCATCCTAATTCGTGGCATCTAAAATCAAAATATTATTCCAATAGTACCTTTTCACTTGAATTGGTGAGGATTTGATGCCACATGGGGTTAGAATGAAGGGGGTTAGAAATAAGTGTGTTAGAATAAAGGTGTCAAGATCCTACTCCTTAAGAACACAATTGATTACCTTTGTATAAGCAACTAAACACAGAATTTAACCAGAAGTAATAAGTAACTAGAAACCAGAAACAACATAGAATATGAGAGACAATACAATCTTGTATTAACACTCTTCCAGAAGGAAATACAATGAAGAAATCACACTCTTCCCACACCTCTTGGGCATACCAGTAATTCTCCCTCAAGAGTCATCTCTCTCACAATTACAAACACAATCAACTCAAACACAGAGTTGTTGTTTCCACCAGTCAGTAACAATACTACCAGTACCACCACCGAGTACACCATGTACTCCAAGTAGATCTCCCTGATCTTGCTCCTTGTTGTGTTGCAGATCTCCTTTGACCTTACACACACACACACACACACCTATAGATCAACTGACCTTACTTACCATGTAGATCTTCTACTTGATCTTGCACACCCTGCAGATCAACCTAATCTTACATACCATGTAGATCTTCTTCCTGATCTTGCACAACCTGCAGATCAACCTGATCTTACATACGGAAGAACCCTTTTCCTTGTCTTTTCCAAGTCCTTATGATTCTCCAAATTACAATACAGCCCCATGGGTCTCTTAAATAGATCCCATGCAAACAATAATTAGACTTCCTAATTACAATAATTAGAAATGAAGACTCAAGACTAAAATTATTCTTTACATGCAAACTGACCGTTCAAAAAACTAATTGTTCATGTAACTAATAGTTCTGGAATGCACAAGCGATCGACGTTGGTCCCTGTCTATTTGGAGATGACCGACATTGGCTGATACCTGACCGATGTCGACAGCTTCCTGTCTACTCCTGACCGACGTCGGTTACTGTGACACTCAGCAACCTCCTCCAATTTACATCAGTGAAGCTTTGAGCTCCACAACCTAACAAAAGGGGGTTTGAACAAGCCCACTTTGTTATAACCCCCTTCATTCTAACATCATAAAAATAAATTATGTCATTGGGCACTTTATTTTAAATTAATTAAATGCATAAAGTAAACATTTGAACCCCTTTTCTCAGACCCTCTCTATTTCAACCCCCTTCATTCTAATCCCTTTTGTTCTAATCCCATTCAAAAAGTATATGTGGGGGTTAGAATCAAGGGGGTTTGTTTGAACCCCATTTTGTTTTTGGATTTAGATGGACATGGATGCCAAGTAGAACTAATTTATGTTATTTAACCCACATATGACCCAAAAAAATTCTCAATTTTACCTTTAATCAATAAAAATATTTTAAGTTAAAAAAATAATAATTGGATTTTAAAGTAGTGTCTATTTATTAATCCCCTAGATGATAAATATCATCAAATATTATACGTTTCATAATTTGTAACAATTATGGTGACATACAAAGCCCTAGTGCTATGACTTATTCCTCCTCTATATGATATCTATAATATGAACATATTTTCCACATTGAATAATACCTTAATAATTTATTGATCTCTCCATAATACTTATGATTTCCTATTAAAATTTCTATTGAAAAATATAATGTATTTATTGATGAATGAAATACAATCCATGTGTATTTATATGAAAATTTGATTCAAATTAGAACCCTAGTGGCACCTAAATTTACATTTAGAAGTTAAAATGTGAAATGAAGTAAATAATAAAGATATGAGCACATTAACCAGAAGAGACCATACGAAGGACCTATAAGCATGAATTAAAATAATGACAAACTAGCATTGTCTATTAGGTTCCTAATATAGGAAACCAATAAGGGAGATGGACTCCTTGTAAGAGTTAAAAGAATACATGAGAAACATTATAAACAAATGAATATGTGAATAACACATAATTTAACAAATAATAAACAAATATATAAGTATTATAGAACCCTAACATTTAACAATTAAAAAATTTGAAATGAGATTTATATTTTCACACGCCCAATAATGCCTTTGTTAATAGATGCATTGTATTTTAATATATGATTTAGGGATTTCATTTTATTTATTTATTTCAAATAACTAATTTTGTGAACTATGTTATGAATTTAATATTCCATTAATAATTAACTAATAATGATTAAAAATATTGGGAATGTGATAATTTAAAAAAAATCAAATTACTCTTAAAAATTTAGTATAATAGAAAAGAGAATTATGAAATTTAGCTAGATTTGAATTCTTATTTATCACATCTTTCTTAGGGGAAAAGTGTCACTTGAGTGTGCATCAATAGTTTAAATGGGTTTTAAATACATAATATTTAAAACTTTATTTTATATTCTTTAATAGTTATCATAATATTACTTGTCTAATTTTTGACTCAAATCAACCAATCAGATCATAACATATCACCATTTCAATAAATAACATATCAATGTACAAAATATTTACACTATATTTATATAATAATTTTTTAAATCTATTTCAAATTCTTATTTTAAATTAATTAAAAATATAACTTGCTTTACATTTCAACATATTAAATTAAAAAAATATAAATTAAATATAAAATAACTTTTAAATAATTTAAACTTAGGTGAAACTTTAGAGTTTACGCTCATTGAAAACTCAAAACAAAAAATATCCAATAGAGGTATCTAATTGTAGTTTAATTAATCCATTAACTATATAGAAGGCATGTCCTATAGTATTCTTGGTATTCCATTGAGTGTTTTCTAATTCAATTTTAGAAGTTCAAAACGTATGCCCACAGGGGTCTCAATCACTCTTGTTAGACTTGACTAAGATGAGAATGGGTTGTAGTGGATGCGTCTCTCAATTAGAAGCCTATATGTAATGAGATTAGAGTATGATAAATCATGAAGATCACTAATTAGTGACTTGAGTAGAACTCCAAACCTAGATAAAAATATTAGAAGGTTGTAATTGTTTCCCATTATAATAAAAAAATTAAAAATAAATAAATAAATATTAACTCTAGAGGCATGTAGTCATATAGACGTACATTCAAACCCCAAAAATCTCTAAAATATTAACTATGGACCACATTATTTTTATATTCTATGACATATGATAGTCTCTACACAATAAAATAATGTGTAATGTCAGTCAAGTAACTTTAAAAGATCCATCCATCATTTAACATGTATTTTTTTAGGGAAATAGGTGGCATAAATTTAGTCAAGAAAATGAGCATGCATTTAATTGGTTTCATACTTCACTCCCCACACTACTCCTAAAGCTTATGAGATTGCACTCATATGCTTTCAATAACACAACATTTAATTTACCTATCTTGCAGTTCAACTCAACAACTCTTAAGATGGTGAATGATGAGTTGCCATGGTGTTTGCCTCCACATTGGAGACTATTCCTTCAAATTAGGTGGGAGCATCACATCATTCATTCCTTCATTCAAACCAAGTGGGAGCATCAGAGAATGCATTGGTTTACATGTGAAAAATAATAATATAAGCATGACTAATTACATACAAAACAAGAGAGAATGATCATGAACAGTTTAGAGGCATATCTTGAATAAATAAGTATCCAAGATGGACATCAATATTTAAACCCATAAATGTGTGCTGAATGGTGACATTATTGAACAAAACTAGATATATAATTTAACATTCTATATTATTTTTGAGGGTTGATCTTAAATTATAAAAAATAATTTAAATATAATCAATATGTTCTTGATTGATCTAAGCACTCTTCTTATTATAGTAGGATATCTAATCATTTCTCATGTCATAAATTGAAATCAACCATGGAAAACACACATCATATAGGAATGATGTGATTTGAAAATATTTGAATAAAAGTTAAACTAAATAAAATAAATAAAGGAAAATCTAGAACTATTATGGCTAAGAAAATGCAATTAAATTAAACATAGGAAAATTAATTAAATTCATTTTTATTGTAATATTTTTTAATATTTAACTTTAGAAGGATTTCAATAAATAAATAATTTACCATAATCTAATGTAGATATTATATTAAAACTAAATTATGACATAAATACTGTAATCACCTAAAATTGGTAATTGGATGCTAAGAGTGTCTCTTGAGTTACCCTATTCCTAGCTTAGACCAAGACCTATCCTAGAGCCTTAAACACACTTTTAAATTAATTGAGTAGATCATAGTCACCTATAGTTAGTCAAAACATAGTCCTAGAAATATCTTCCCATATCCCAACCCAACTTGCTCAACAGTATACTAACTAGACATTACCATCCCATTCAGGACACTATAGCCACATGGCACTAGTGTGCCCAACTAGGTGTTACTATATTTATCCCTATCTCTTCCCAATAGGTAATTTTTCAAATGTGTGCCCCTATAAACATCAATATAAGCATATTTTATTATTTTTACAAGCTAAATATCTCTAAAATTACAACTCTAATTGACTTATATTCACTAGATGGAAAATAAATACAAAAAACACATTCAAAACAAATATAAGTTTTGAAAAATTATGGTATTTGATCCTTATTATTCCCTTCTTCTACATAATATCATCTACATCAGCCCTAACCCTAGTTTTAAAAGATTTTAAAGCTGAATCACATTCAAGGCATCCAAGTCCAATCTCATTTGAGAATTCACTTACACTTGCATCAAGCATTACATGGGAGAAGTACATAAGACTTGATCCTCTTTAGAGTATTGGTATGTAGGAAACTCTCTTCACAGCGTGGTGTTGAAGATGTCTAGGCTATCCTCCTAATGAACACATAATTATTTCTCATGCCATAATTATAATAAGGATCAGGGTTTACACACTAAATCATGTTTTGCAAGCTCAACACAAAGCTCTAGGTTTAATGCACACAAGAATAGGACTTGAAAACATGGGCATAGGTGGTCCCAAAAAATAGGAATAATGTCATAAGGTGGACATTACCACCACATTGAGGACAATACATAGGCATGATGCTATTGTCTATATGGGGTGTGATTGTCCAATGAGTAGACAAACACCATAATCCTATTGATGACAATTAAAACTATCTAAAACTAAAATTTCAAAACCCATATCATCCATGATAGTTACTTTTTAGATAAGTTTATATTTATGGCTATTTATTTCTATTTTTTGAAATTAAAATAAGGCAAAATACTATACCAAATTAGTACTTAATTATTATAATTTATTTAACTAATTAAGACATATCATATGTTTAATCTAAACATAGATTTTTCATAGCTAAACCCTAAAATGTTAAATCATCTGGTGAAGTTGACTTAGTGTAGGGATTCATAGTTAGAATTTAGGAATAACCTCTTGATCTTGTAGATATTCACATGCCACTATAGAGGATGATAAATCATCTATATACATCAATGATAATTTATGTGGATTCACATTTACACAAGTGGGCCCAAAGGAATACATAGGTGATTCACAGGCATTTATACCTTGCCCTACACCATTATCCTCATATGTTCATGATTCTAAAACTACAAGATCCCATACTTAGTGCCAATTAGTAACATATCCCCTAATTCATTCAGTACATATGCTCATATCCATCGATACTGATTGAATCATATAGATCTAGATAGTGACCTCACAACGTAGACCACACCAAATATTACAACTATTATATGATAGAGGGTTAATGTTATTACCATTAATATGACATAGATTATCTAAAAAAATGTTTCCACAAGGAGGGAAACCATTTTTCCACTTCTATAGACTCAAAATACATGATATAGACACATGTGAATCACTCCAACATAAACAAAAAAATTAAAGCTAAGGGAACTACATAGATCAAATAGCATCCACCTCCAAGTGGGACACCACCACCAATGATATGAGCTACTACATAGATATCAACACCATGATAGAGTCAGCATCGAAATAGATATTCATGACATAATTTATTGACTATACATATATTTGTCACAAATATATATCTTCCCTATGTGACTATAGATGATGATTATGATCTCAATACTTGTACTTTGGGATGATTACATTACATTAGATATCAGGAGAGTGATATACAACATGCTATTCACTATAAGGACTCTATTATACACATTACATTACAAGTTGCTTGTGGTACCAAGGTGGCCAATACATTATTTTTAATTTTGAGTAGAGACATTGATACATAGTTTACATTTGACAGCACATGGTTAAAGATGATGGATGTTATAATTGATCAGTTAGAGAGATGTTTGACATTCAATTACAATGGAAACATGATTCACATTTTATATGATGACATTAATGAGAACCACATAGTTCACATAGATACTCTACAATCTAATGTGGTTTACCCTAAGACCATGTGAGAGACATCTTACACAGTTGAGTAGCATGCCATTTGGATGAATAGACTTAAAAATCATGCCAAGGATAAGGCCCCACTAATAAATATAGATTGGTATGATGATCATGATGATAATGACTTATTTGAGTTTTGTTAGGCTTAGTATATGAAATTGGATGATCTCTCACCAAATCTGTTGTTTGATTATCCACATCCCATGGATGTGTTCTTGGCTCTATAAAGACATTACACTTTGATTATATTTTGTTTCATTTACATTTCAAGTATTTAATTCAACTCCCTTGGTCCTTTTACTTAGTTTATTTTTATTTCCTTGTACATATCTTAAAGTAAACAAACCACAAACATAATATGACATGTTGAAATACAAAAACATTCAAATGTTTTAAAAACCATTATTATTTTTAGATTTTATGCATTGACATGTTTACATTTATACTACTTTATAGATATTGAATCTTAATATATATCCTAGTATAATTGATTTGATCATAAACATATGCTTCACTTGTTCTTATCAAGTGCTTAGAGATTCCAGATTGTTATTCATCAATCAAATTTTTCCAACCATCACTATTTAGACTCACTATAGATTCATCCTATCATCTACATAGATTTGTACTACATAATTATAGATTATTTCATTTTAAGTTACCTTAGATTAGAATTGATTATTTTACTATGTTTCTTCCATCTTCGAGGGCATTTGAAAATACCATTGTTATTTGGATCTACACCACTTCTCTATTTGTATGCCTTGGATATGTGCCCATGTCCCTTGTGTGTGCTTTATTTATTTTATATGTGAAAAATTAAACATGTCCTTCTATGTGGATTCAATCCAAATTTATTATTCCTTGCATATGTGGACATTTGAGCATGCATTTTTATATCTACAATCCCCTATTTAGTGACATGTAAACATGTCCCTTTTATTGTCACCCCTTATCCTACATTTTGTGTACCTCATGTGTTTTTATGTTTTTTTCCTTGTATGCTTTGACACCACGACACATGTATTTAATTTTAACACACACACACACACACACACACACACACACACACACACACACACACACACACACACACACACACACACACACACACACACACACACACACACACACACACACACACACACACACACAAGTTTACGATGCCATAAGGGACCTCATGCATCTACCCTTCCTACTTGGGAGCCATGGTGGATATCATGCCCCATCCCCCTAGGTAGTTACACAAGTTTACTACTAATATACATTGATTACATGTATCTTAACACCCTTGTGCAATTATAGAATACAACATACATCTTACACTACTTACTCATACTAAGGTACATTTACATTTTGATGTTATGTTTGTACATTATGTTGGAATATCATGGACATGCTCTAACTAACACATTTTATAGATCTACTTCTTTAAAGGGCAGTTCTTACTCAAATTTCACAACTACCATCAAAAGAAAGGGCATTCATAGGGGTTTATCAAAAAGATTAATCTCTTATATTACTATTCATAGAAACATTTCAACACACAAAATCAATTTAATAAATTAGACTCAAGGAAGACATATAATAAAAAAGAGATTCAAAATTTAGTTTAGATCACACAAAAATTAGATGTGGTAGATATTAATGTCTTGATTGGGATACTAGTGCCATAGGGTGATATTATCCACTATAGGGCACTATTGTCTAGTAGACACAAATTCAAGATAATATGGATAATTTAGAATGATACACTGGATATAATATATATTTACATAGATATAGTCATAGCTTTGGTAGTTATCTTCAGATTTTGCTTAGATGCATTCATTTCAACTCATATTCATACTAGTTGCTCAGATTTGGGGGCATGATACATGACATGATCACTCCCACATTGAGTTAAGTTACATGTATTCAATAATTATATACTCAGTCTAGATTCAATATACTCTTATACCAGATTGGGGACATGTGTGTGGCACACAATTTATATATACTTAGTTACACATAGGTTGATCAGATGGAATTCCAAAATCCATGTGATTATATATGATGTATACACTTATTATCACATTCCATTTTGTCAAAAGATTCATTCCTTAATCCATGTGTAGTGGTTTCATTCATGAGTGGCCCCGATCTATCTAATATAAACAAATGGTTGTGTATATGACATACATAATTATATTTACTTAGTTGGATATTTTTAGCACTTTATGTAGTTTAGTTATAAATGCATATACTTCACAAAAGTAGGTAATGATGGATTCATAGCCTACATGATTTTCTGATCCACCAATATGAGAGGATTTTATAAACTTATAACATTATCCAAGCTATTCACATATCAAGATCCATCGAGTAAGGGTGGGAAATGATGAAGTGAAAACTAGACTGTGTTCTTCAGCCATCCATATGAAGATTGAGAAAGAGACTTGGTCAATCCAAGATATTCAATGATATGATCACTGTGTACACTCACACACATAGGTTTTCAACAAGTTCATGCATTGGTTTGTATACCCAATGAGGTGTTTTCATTCCTTTCCTCTCTCTTTACTCAAGTTTACTCAGTTACTTTGTTTCATCATTATCTTTTGATTTTGATCATGTCCTAAACAAGGAATTTTTTTCCGTGTTTCATTACAGGACATTGTTTTAGATAATGTTCCACAAACGTAGACCCAAATTTAAATGCTCAAACTTAACTACATGGGCTTCAATTCCAAGCTAAGTCCAAGTAAACTTTTTTTCCTCTATAATATTTATTTCTCTTCACTACATTACAATCATAAAGGGGAGGGGGAAAGGTAATCACCTAAAAGTGTTAATTCGATTCTAATAGTGTCACTTGAGTTGTACCCTATCCATTGCTTAGCCTAAGATCTATCTTAAAACCTTAGACACACTTTTAAAATCATTAAGTAGACCAAAATCATCTATAGTATATCAAAACATAGTTATATAACTATTTTCCCAAATCCCAAACCAACTTACTCAATAATCTACCAAGTGGATATTTGTGTCATGATTGGGATACTATAGCCACATGGCACTAGTGTTCCCAATTGGGTTCTAGTGTCCTCAGCCCTAGATATTCTCAATGGATACATTTTTAAAATGTGTGACTTTCTAAAGGTCTACTAAGCTAATTTTATTATTCGCACAAGCTACATATCTCTATAAATACAAATCTAATTGACCTCTATTCACTATATGGAAAATAGATGCAAAAACCCATTCAAACTAAAGAAAAGTTGAGAAAAATTAAGGTATTTGATACAAATTCTACCCTAATTATCTAGACTGCCATCTAAAATATTTTTAATCCTAGTTTTAAAATATTTCAAATCTTAATCACATTCAAAGCATCCAATTCCACTCTCATTCTAGCATTCACTTGTACTTGTATCAAGCCCTAGGTAGAAGATCTACATTAGACTCGATCCCTCTTCACAGTATTGGTATGTAGGCAAATATCTTCATAATGGGGTGATGATGATGTCATGTATATTATAATAATGATCATATAATTATTGACCATGCCCTACTTGCAATAAGTATTATGTTTTACACATTAAGTCAGGTTTTACAAGCATAACATAGAGCTCTAGGTTTTGTGTGCAGAGGAACAAGACCTAAAAACATAGTACAAGTGCTCCTAGAAAATACACATAGTCCCACAAATGTGACATTAGTTTTATATTGGGTAAACTATATAAGCATGGTGATATTGTTCATATGGGGCTCTAATGTCTAGTGAGTAGGTAGACACCAAAATCTTGTGGGTGATACTCAGAACTGTCCATAACTCAATTTTTAGATATTAGATTATCTATGAAAATCACTTTATTTATACCTATTTATTATTATTTTTTAAAACTCAAAGAAGGTAAAATTATATAACAAATTAGTACTTATTTATTAAAATTTATTTAACTAATTTAGACATCTCATCCCTTTAATCTAAATATAGGTTTTACATAGTTAAACCCTAAAAGGTTAAACAAAACACCCATTTATTATAGAAACATTTATTTACATAATATAAGCTTAATTAACTACCTATTAAACATGAGAAAGTGATCATTAAGGTTTAGAGGCATCTTGATTAGAAAATGAACTGAGGATAAATATCAAGATTAAAACCCATAAATGTGTGCTCAATGGTGAGATTCACCTCACCCCAAAAATTGTTAATGAAAAGAGAAATCTCCCAAAAGCATGATATCTTATCCCAAGAAAGGAATCCATGATTATGGAATGTGATAGATATCCAAACACATATTTAATTGATTTTATCATTTTAATTGTCTTTCTAATAACATCACTCGGTTTTACATGTTACAATACATATAACCTGAAAACAAAAAGTTATTTTTATCTTAGATTAATAAAAATATCTTAAATTTAAATAATATTAAGTGTTCTGGTGCATGTGTTGAGGGTGTTAGTGCCCAAAATTATACTGAACCAATTGAGCTTTGGTTGAGCATAAATGCCTAATTTGTTTAGTCCACTTCCTATTTTTAGGTGTCTTATTTTTGCCTTAGATCAATTTTAGAACCCTTAATGAGATTTATACCCATGCCTACTAAAAATTTGGTATCTTAATGAGCCTTTTTGTCTCAATATCTAAGCTTTGAAATTCAATTTGGTGAGGGCAATTTATCTAAGAAAGCATTAAATATGTAATGTGTTGGTTGAATATTTTGTCGATCAGTGTACTAATAAACAAAATAGGTATGATTAGCCAAAGTTAGAAGATAAGTCATCCAAATGTGTAGGTTTACCACATCAGAAGGACACTAATCTCTCCTCTCATCAAGGGGAGGTTCCCTATAGATAAGCTATATATATATAAACAAAAAATAATACTTAGGGGTAGGACAAACCATCCATCTCTCTTTTTTCAGAGATGATGCATGTGGATCAAAGGAAAAAGTCAAGGGAAATGACAGAGAACACTCCTCTTCATTCAGAAGTACTATTCAGTAAGCCACAAGAATACTCTAGGTAGTAATAGAAAAATGTAGCAAAAGATGTAATAACTAGCAAATCGAGATGTAGCACAAAGTCTCCACCTGAATTGCTCAAGAGTAAGATACGAAGGACAATGAGGTCACAAAGTTGTCCCAAAGTCATTTACATAGAAATGAAAAGAAAACACACTAAAGGAAATTATGGGGGCACAAAGTCTCTCCACACTTGACTCTTCAGGACACCTTCCTGACTATTGTCACTAATTCTGCTTGTTGAATTAAAGGAACATAAAATATATTGAAGAAAAAGACATAAGAACAGTTTCTTCAACAACAAAGATATTATAGCACAAAGTCTGAAAAGTCACTTGCTTTTTTATTCTAGTAACAAAATATGATCAGGAATCTAAGCTCAAAGTCTCAGTAATGCCTTACAATTTGGGCAGAGTTTCGTTCTAATTGTCAAAAAAGAGATCCTTTTTACAATAGAAGAGAGTTCCTTATATAGTCTCTTCAAGAAGGACTCGAGAACAGTAATACATCATGTTGCATTGGAATCTGTTAAGAAGATAGGCTGGAACTTAGGGGCATTTTACCCATTTGATTTTATCAATGCCAAGAAACAAGTCACGCTTATTGAAAGTTTGCAATTTCAATGTCCACCTGGCGATCTGATCTTATCTTCATCATTCCTCCTTTTCTAGTTAATTGAATCGGGTCATGGATTCAGTTTGTTGTTCTATTCCTTCCCCACTTTCTACTGGTCTTGGCCTTGAAATCTATGAATGTATTCTAGTCTGTATGTTCAAAGGATCAACGACTAGTTCACTATGTTGGATTTGACATTTTTGGGAGTGTCATTCCTTTGTTCTCTTTCAGCTTTTCTATTTGGCACTTTTTTGGATTGAACTTGCCTTTTTGGGCCTTAAGAAATGACCCATTTTGAGTCAAGAAGAGCCTCTCGCAAGGGTATCTACCTTTGGGTAGTCTTTGAATGGCCTTCGGGCTTCTTCAGGCATCCCTTCAGCTTCAAGAAGTGTCTTCGAATTGGCAACTGAGAGTCCCCCGCAAGGGCACCTGCCCTTCGGGGTCCTTTGAGAAGCTCTTTGAACTTTGTTGATGAACCAACTATTGAACCATTCCATTGAACCATGGATTTGAACCATTCCATTGAACCATGACTTTGAACCATTCTGTTGAACCAAGGCTTTGAACCTCTTGTTGAACTTGCCTTTAAACCATGTGTTTGAACTAACTATTGAACCAAGATTTGGTTCAACGGTTCAAACAAAGCCTTGAACTGATTGAAAAATTATTTGATTGAACCAAAGGATGAACCAAAGCATTGAACCGCTTGGTTGAACTAAGACATTGAACCATTCCTTTGATTGAACCCGCCGTTGAACCAAAAGCCTTGAACTGATTCAACCTAGAACTCGTTGAACTTGTAGAAATGAGCTTATTTACAGAGTCCGTAGAAACCAAGTCTGTAGTTTTCTCTAACCTTGAAAGAGTCCATAGATTTCAACCTGTAGAAGCCCATTGAACTTGACCTGCTGAGTCTGTAGATTTCTGAGAAGCTTGAAAAATGAGGAATTTGAATGCCTAGGACAAATTTTGAAAAGGGAAGAGACAATTTTGGTCTGTAGGACCAAAATAGTTCAAATGTTGTCCCAAAAATGAGTGATATTTTTGGGGGATAACATAATGGACTTAGTTGAAATTTTATACTAAGGTTTATTCATGTTTATTAACATGACCACACCTTTGTCTAAAATTCATATCAAGTCCTTTTATCTATCATGATATAGATAATGCTCAGTCCCTTATAAACATATTTCAAAGTCCTATTTTAAAGATTCTATCAATTTCATTAATGCAAAAAAAAACCCATGCTAGGACTTTGTACTACGTGTTTTATTTCCCTAAACTCTAATGTCATTATTTTCATTATTAACTCTGAGCTAATCATATATGACCTGAAGAATCAAAATCAAAAAATTATCATTGAATCAAGGAGAAATGATCTGATGGGGGATGATCAAATTAAAAAGTCAAAAAGATCTAGAGTAAGCACGAAGGTGACAAGTGTCAAGATCATGATGACTGGTTCAAATCTCAAGCATGTTCTTCTAAATCAATAATATGTAGTAAAGTGTATAAATATTGATCAATAGAGCATAGTGAGTCGATAATTTTCAATGAAGATACGATCAAGTGCGAGATCACCATGTGATGAAAGTGCATTAACTTGATATAACTAATAGAGTACAGAGTGTAAAAGGCCCACAAGACTATCAAGTGGTGAAAATTTAGGGCCAAGTATAGATAATATCCAAAAGTATTCCAGTCCTCAAATCATGATTCGATGGAGTGTATTCACTCACCCAAATAGGATCTGATAGTGTGAGATTAGTGTGAACTTTTCAACAAAGCTAGGATGCATGTAGTGGTGATAAGTGTCACAATCATAGGGAATATTTCAAGATAACCAATAGCATTTGATCCTTCAGATCTAGATCAATGTTATACAGTGATTCATGCAAGGATAATCAGATAATGTGAAATATAGGAAGGATTGTCAAAGGGGAAAAATCAATATTTTTTGAATAAATAAAAAATATACTGATGAATAGAAGTGACATGCATTGCCACATAGACTGACATCTCACATTGAATATTCCTTTGTAGAGGCATATGCATCTTATAGAGCATGTGACCTATATGTGAGTCATAGTTAAATAAGGTCAATGGTCCACATTCAATATTGGGTTCAAAGGATCAATAGAAGTGTTAATCCATGTTGAATCATACATAAGACACAAGCATAGAAATGCTCCTATTTGCAATAAGTATACATAATACTTTTCTATTTGATCTTGAAAGTATGTTCTTTCTGGAATTAGTGTAAGGTTTTTGATTAATTTCTTTCTTATTCTTTATTTTCTCTCCCTTGTTTATATATATTGCCTATACATGTTTGCTTGTTTTCTCTTTTTTTGTTCTCTATTTTTAATAAGTATTTTCAAGATAGTCCTTAGATCATGTTTCATCTAGTCACTCAAGGAGGATTTCTTGAAATTTAGACAAGGTTAATCTAGTATTATGAACAAACATACCAACCATACAAGGTGTGGATGATCTTAAAATAATGATCATCCACACCTTGTATGGTTGGTATGTTTTTTCATAATACTAGATTAAATAACCTTGGATCTCCATGTTTTAGGTTGCATGATTAAAGGAGTTCATCTGATGATGGATAATGTCTAGGTTTCATGATTTAATGTTAATTTGATCTTTTACAAGCCTTTGGTCTATAAAATGCTGTGTTGAATTCATTTTTTGGTCACCTTAAAACCCTAATTCCAATTACCTTGGCTCAATTTGTTGCATTTGAACTCAAAATGCATAGGAACATTATATGTTGGAACACTTTAAAAATGCCATGGGATTAGATAAATTTTAATACTAAGGCTTAGTCATGTTTATTAAGACAATGAAACATTAGTATAAATAACACATGATTGGTTGATTTTAGGTCCCAAAAACCCTTAGTTTATGGTCTGCATGGTCCTTTTATTAACAAGGTCCCCTTTTATTATATTTTAAGCTTAGTCTACACATTGGCCTAAAAGTTTCATCCATGTTTATTAACATAAATGAAACCTTAGTCCCAAGACAATAGCTTAAGTTTTATGTTATTCCCAATCACTCAATTATTTTATCATTATTTTTAGGCACCAATTGCGTTCTACCCAATAGATCACAATCGATGGTATGCACTTACTTAGGTGATTGAGATCAGATAGTACAATTTTGAAGTCAAAGGTTCAAGCCATGATGCATGATAAAACTTGATCATTTTCCCATTGATCTATGGTATGCAGCTAAGCATACACCTTTAGATTGATGGGTGTATTAAGTCAAGATTTTAATAGATCCTAAAGCAAACATGGAGATGAAACATGTCATAACCATTTAGATAGAACATTAAGTGTCCAATGATGGTCTACCCCTTAGTTCAACATTTGATGATGTGCATCCATCTAGACAAAGCAAGATATAATAATGTAATATCCATATTAAAAAGTAAATGCAAATTTAACCAATCACACTCTAGTCCTCATATCATGATATGAGTGAGTGTGTTGGCTCACTCAAAAAATATATGATGATGCCTGGTAAAGGATAAAAATTCAAGGACCCTCTAGAAAAACATAAAGATAACAAGTGGCACAACTTTGTGGCATAAATTAGAGCCTGAACATCTTTATAAAAATAAATGACATGTGTTTATTCTAGCAAAGATGATTTAGTGGTGCAAAATGAAGGTGGACATTTAAATAGATATCAAGGTAAATGTGCAAGTGGCACATGTCTAAATTAGAGCTAAGTAAACATCATAGTCATTTTTAAATGCCATGAATGTCTAGATAGATATGATGTGGCATAATACATGTTAATATGTAGCAACACTTGGCTTAAGAGTTGAAATTGATGTCTTTATTAGTGCCTCAAAATTCATGCAGTAGCATTCATAGCCACATCACATGCTCCCATGCCATGTCAGGCATCCCACGTGGTAGAAAATAAAATCCAACACATCACTTAAGGCAAATGAACCTATCCATGTGTAGGATGGAATGGGAAATCAAGCTACAACAAGTAAATTGATTGCATGGTAGAATTTGGGTCCCTTAAAGCCAATAGATAGCAAAGAGAAGTGAGGCAAGTGGTGGAGGGTAGAGCCTTGCACACACCTTACACCAAGTAGGTGAAAAGTGGAAAATGCAATCCCACTCTCACATCCGATAGCCAAAGTAATTTCAAAGTGGTGCAAGGGAGGGGTTTAAGGTCTACAGAGGTGTGGAAGATGAGAAGCACCTATAGATGGTGCTTGAAAGTTCCATTAAGGGGTTAATACACCAACATGCAAGTGCAAATCATGGACCAATGTTTTGTGAAGAAGTGGAAATAAAATGCATGTCATAATGGTAGATAATTCACTATTTACTGCAAGTTTGACTTAGGCAAAATGTGCAAATAGTGGTGTAATGTTTGTGGAGGGCAAAAGGCAAATTCATGGAGGGTAGAGTTTCTCATGCAATTTACACCTAATAACACAACATGAAATGTGCCATTAGAGTTTTGCATTCTAAAGAGAGAGAATAAAATGAATATATTGTGGAAGAACTCATATTGATAACATTTTGACTAGATTTTAAATGGGTGTAAATGAAGGGTCAAGTTATGTCAGAAAATCACATAATGAAGTGTAAGTGAAAAAGGGGTAGTAAAGTTCATAGAGGTTTAAATGACATAATGGAAATAGAAGATGTTGATTGCACAAGGCACAACATTAAAATATTGGTGAAAAATCCATGGAGGATAAAAACAAAATAGTGGGAGGTGGGATATCCCATGCACTTTGCACGAACCTTTGGTGCAAATTACAGTATGCACCCCCATTCCCAAATTCTACCAAAACAAAAGAGTGAAAAGTGAGTAGGAAAGGTAAAAGGAAGCCCATGGATTTGAAAGGCAATCTCATAAAGTATTTATAGATTGAAAGGCATGCTAATGGAAAGTTTGGTGGCAATGATTTAAACAAAAGTCATTCTATCTCCTCAAAAGGTAGCTAAAAATATATGGCACTCTATAGATCACATTAGAGAAATATCTCAAAATTAATTTTTGGATAGACAAAATCCTTAAGATCTCATTTTTTCATCCATCTATAGAAATCAATAGCAGGAAGGGCACTATAGGTCCATATTTAGAAATTGAATCAACATGTATGATTCTGTGGCTGAAATGCAATGATTACAACCACAAAATGAGGAAAAAATAGAATGTTAAATCTTTAAAAGACATTACTAAATTTTATTCTTATAAATTCCCCTCTAAAACATGAGCATCATCAGGGCCTATTATTTTATCAGGGCCTCTAATTTCAAAGTCACTGGATTTAGCACTAGAGAGGCCAAGAAATATTTGGACACAAGATGGTGGAAATAGTTTAGATTCTAGAATTTATAAACATTTATAATTTCCATAGGTTTTTTATCCTTATATAGATCCATTTCAAGATACATCAGAAGCTAAAGAAGTTGAGGAATCTATAAAATTAATAAGAGTTAGCTATTGTAGTAGCTACAATCTAGTTGGGTTGTTGGGTATAAATTATAGTCAAGTTTCTAATAGCATAATATTAAGGAAGTATAAACTAGAAATCCTTGTATAGATCCATCTACTACTAGTGAAGAAGATAATTTAACCCAAAATTTGAGTCCAAGTGAGGCAATTGCTATGTTGAGGCATCAATTTGAAAAGGGTGTGACTTCTAGTGAGAAATCATGCATAGGGTGCTTGGTTGGATGAGGTTGTTGCAATAATGGTGAATATTAAAAAATCAATAATTTAGAAATTTCAAGAAAAGGTGAAAATGAGGCCCCAAGCTCCTTGAGAAAGCTTAGTAGGAAAAACACTATTAAAAAATTGGAAATTTTTAAAATGCACTTTGCAAGAATGCTTAAAAAGGCATAAAGAGAAGTTTGGCAGAGCTGGGAGGTTGATTTACAATTTGTAACAACTTTTAGTTCAAATCACAAAATGAATTCCCATCTTCTGATTTTGCTAGCTACAAATGGAGATTTGTGCGGGAAAAGCACTATGCAAATTTGCACATGGTGTAAATTTGCAATCGGTACAAATTACACTTGATGCAAATTATACGTCATGCAATTTTGCATAAAAGGACTAGGATTCCCTCCCAAAAGGTGAAAAGTGCAGATAATGCATTTATGAATTAAAAAGGGGGAAATATGGAGGAAATTAAAAAAAAGACAAATTTAAAAAAAAGTAAAAGTGCAAATTGAAAAAGTTGAAAATGCAAGTTTAGAGGCAAAAAGTAAAAAGGGCAAAATAAATCTAAGTTATTGTATTTTCATTTGCTTTATTTTCCCAAGCTCCTCCATGGGAGATAAATTGTTGGTTTTCAAGATCCATGTGGGCCACTCCATGGAAGATCACTGAAATATCCATGGATCCAAATATCCTCCTCCATGAAGATTCTATTTCTAGCTCATGTGAAATGCATTTTCAGCCAAATGAAGCAATGGGTTGTTGAAAATCTCCATCATTTATTGTAGAGGCAGTTAAAGGGATCCTTTTCTTTGTAACTACATGAAGATTCTGGGTATGGAAAAAGGGTTTTTCTAGCCAAGAGCATTTTGGCAGAACTTGAGGGAGTGTTTTGTACCTTTGAAAGTTATAAATATTATTCTCATATTTGAAAGGTGTGAAAAATGAATAAATAGAAG
The DNA here is from genome assembly GCA_037957365.1 of Torreya grandis. Taxonomy (NCBI): domain Eukaryota; kingdom Viridiplantae; phylum Streptophyta; class Pinopsida; order Cupressales; family Taxaceae; genus Torreya; species Torreya grandis. The sequence continues at coordinate 70,188 of JARHVA010008586.1, forward strand.
GCTTATCTTCTATTCAAGGGGTTGGTTGTTGGATGTTGTTAGTTTCTTATTTTCTCCAAGTGTAGTCCATTCCAAACTTTAGGATCACTATTGTGTGTGTATTTTTCCTCTCTTGCTGAGGTGGTTGTAGCTTGTACATACATTACCTAGCTTTGAGAGAATTTATATATGTCTCCCCTATCTAACATCAACCAAATCCACCATGATTATCTTGATGGAAACATTTTGAAACATTGATGTATGTAAGATCTCTTTCAAAGTTAATGAAAAATATTAATGGTTCTTACTCTCTTCTATTGATGAAACACAATGATATGTTTTTCGAGTTAAACTTATTGGATATCTTGCTCTATGCTCACTACTAGTTATAATTTCAGTATTAGCTCTAGGTTATAAATCCCTTTCTGCAAGCAATTTGGAAACATGTTGTCGAATACCTTCTAAGGAAACCCTAGGTTTGTGTGTTTAATAGGAAAAGGTATTTTAAATCTTAGTTGTAGTGTATGCTCAAGATTTTTAGGAATAATTTGGGTATTTACATTATATTGGCACCAGTGCATGAAAATCACTCCTAGTAGTTTTCATTAGCTTGTAAGTCATTTTTTCTGCATCTTTATAATAAGTGATTTCACATATGTTGAAGGAAACCCTACTGTTTGAGAACCACCAGCATACCATCCTCTTTTCTATAACTATCTAACTATCCTACCTTGTCTTACCCTATATTTAACACACCCTTTGCATGCCATGATTGTTACTTACCTTGCAGACACATAATACCATGCATATTCAAAATGTGTTCATAATTTGTGTTATAAATATTAGTGCTGCATTTTTCCATTTAGCCCCTACTGTTGAATATTTTATAAAAATAAAGATTATAGTCATCCTTTCGTCTATATTTAGTAGATTATGTATGACATAAAACATTTGTACACTTTGTGTGACAACCCTTCATGGTTAAAACATGAAAACTTGGTTATACTTTGGTCATGTTTCCCCCTTTTGCTAATAATCCCCAAGGAAATTGATGTGTAAAACCCCTCCATGTGAGTAAGCTACCCCATATGTTCTCTCACCTTAGTTTAGGTAGAGCTAGAAGTAACATGGAGTTAACCATAACCTTTTTAGGTGCCTCCTAGTCACTATCTTTATCTAGTCCATTCATGATGCTAAACCTTCCCCCATCTATAATAACATTCTAGTAAGTTTCTCATCACTATTTGCCATTTATTTCAAGTGTGTAAGGATAGGTTATAGAGGTGAACAACTAGGAACCAACACTCTTGTGGAACCATTATCGAGGAATAAATTTAAGTGTTAGTCACTTATGTTATTGGGGGATCTTATAAAGGGATACTATCATTTTTAAATTTCTATGCCTATTTGTGCTATTCTAATCATCTTTGGTTTGTCAATGTCACGAACACTCTAGTAGTGCCATTACTGGGGAATCAATTAAAGTCCTATTCAGTTGTGTTGTTGGGGACTCTTGTAGAGGGTTGCTATCATTTTCAAAGTTCTTTGCCTATTTGTGTTATTCTAATCATCTTTGTTGCATCAATGTCACTAAAACTTCTATGACACCATTGTCAAGGAAAAAATTGAAGATCAGGTCACTTGTACTGTTGAAGACTCTTGTAAAGAGCTACTATATTGTTCTACAGCTTTTTGCCTATTTGTATTGATTTGATTATGTTTGGTATGTCAACATCTCCAACACTCTTAAAGGTTCCATTATCAAGGATTAAATTGAAGTCTAGGTCACTTATGTTTCCAAGGACTCTTGTAGAGAGCTAAATCCATGAGTATTTCACCTTGTGATTTTTTTGTTGTTACTACATCGATCTGATTATCTTGGTTGTCAATGCCACAATACTCCACTTGGGGACATGTTAGGATTTGAGGTTTGACAATTTGAATTCTAGTGTGTTTACTGAAAAGAGCTGTTAATATTGTATGTTCAAAGGTGTCTTTTCCCTTTTAAACATAGTTTTAGAAATATTAGTGTCTTTGCATATTAGCTCATTGTTAAACTCAATAAAATATGTTTTTAGCATGTATCACAACTTGTTTATGAACTGTTATATTCTATAATTTCGGTTTAGTGGTGACTTTAATTTTATCACCTAGTTTGAAGGAAAATCAGTGCCTATTTTGAATATCTTCATTTTAGCTTTGAGTGTTCTTTCTTGTTTACAAATATAGAAGGAATGAGGTCATCCTTCAAAGGTGACTCATCTAAAAGGCTTGTCTCTCCCTTAAGTTTTCACCAAAAAAGAAAAAGTTTGGATGCTGGTTGAAGGGCAAAGTTCAGCTGCAAAGACTTTTTAAATTTCCAAGATTCTGATAGTGTTGATATTTTTTTATTGAACTCCCTATTATTGAGGACTATCAAAACTCTTCTACTAATTTTGAAACACATAGTCCTATTCATTTTCCAACTCCATCTCAACTAGTTGAATCCCCTCCTAAGTTTGATTCATCAAGACCACCTCATTTATCACCTTGTATCCCTTTGCCATTTATTCATGAACCTCATGTTGAATCAATCATGAGGCATAGGGACCAAGATGATAATGCACATCCTACATTCCATGTTACAAGATTCAATCCTATTAATTTTGATGAGATAAAAGGTTATCCTAATGAGGTCCCCAATGAAGTTAGGAAATGCCTCCCAAAATTCCAAAGCAACAATGTGGTGAGTGGTGATCAGAACCTAATGGCCTTTCAAAATATCATTGAAGATTTTGAGGTTGAGTATGAGGATGTGTGAATTAATTTATTTTTACATATGTTGGAAGAAGATGCTTATGAATGGTTTAATTCCCTTCCTATTGGATGCATTGATTATAGGGAAGAGATGAAAAATGTTTTTAGAGTCTAGTATGGTGCTAGGATTAATCCAAGGTTTCTCTTGTCTAAATTTTAAAATATCAAAAAGAATCCTAATGATTGTATTCAGGACTTCAACACATGGTTCAAAAGACAATGATGTGACTACCTAAAAACATCAGGATCAATGATACAATGTGCTTAATAAATTATTGTGATGCCTTTGATAAGAAAGCTATGTATTTCTTAAGGGATAAGGATCCTACTAACATGTGATTTGATTTCAATATGTCCATGTAAATTGAAAAAACATCAAGGATATGGTAAATCCCTTGGACAAGAGGGTTACTAAGACAACTAATTTTGAAGAAACTATCAAAACTTTGGCATCTACTATCAAAGAAATGTCATATAAGGTGGCTAGATATGAAAATAGGGTCCCTTAGGTGTCTACCAGTTATTAAAGGGATCCAAATCTGAATCAAGCACAAAAGGTGCGTGCATTTCATAATTGAGATAACGATAGAAGGAAGAGGCTTTTGCATGAAGATAGGATGGATAGAAAATAGAATAAAGGGGATACAAAATAAGTGCTTGATCCTTTAAATGACAAGGTAAATGCTATAAATTATTATTTAGACATTGATTAGTGTGATAAGTGCTTCCTTCCACACCCTCCATGTAACATTACTGAAGAATTCGATGAAGAGTTGGATGAACCTGAGTATGCATCATCCAACTATGAGATTTTTATGTTTAATTGTCAAAGACCTCAAAGTGAATTGACTAACTCCATAGAGTTATGGACCGACACTATGGATGATCACCTTTAGAGTGTTATTGAATTGGAGAGTGTCCAATTTTTTTACTTTGCTTGTGATGTTGATGTGGCACAAGCATATGAATTATTTATACATTATTATTATCTCTTATGCTCTATGATGATCAAGAAATAACTAGGGGGTAATCTATCAGTTGAGGATAGGTAGTTGTTAATCAATGCAATAGCTACCCAAAAGGGTGACTACAACTTGAGAAGTAAGAAAATAGGTGTTGCTCCTCAAGATATTTCCCTTACAAATTCAAAGGTAGGGAATGAAATCAAGGAAGAAAAGAAAGATACAATAGTTCAATAAACATCCAAGATGGTACCTATCATTAATGATACTAAGCCAAAAGGTACTCCTATTAAGAGCAATAGAACACCCATGTTGTCTGGTATCTTTAAGGGTGTAAATGAACTCAAGCAAAATCCACCTTTGAAGGTTGTTTTCAAAGTCCTAAAATAACACAAGCCTTCTCCATTCCAATTTTTAAGTGAATGTATCCTAGCTGAAAGTGCCCTTACCCTTCCACCAAACACACCTCTTCCTCTATATAATGTGTGTGATATGGCTCAAGTGTTGAGTCAAATAAAGATCACTGTACCACTTATTGATTTATTATGAATACATGAGCATAGGAAGAGGGCCTTTAAATATTTGGAATTTGGTGAGAATTTAGCTACAAATGAAGTTGGGTTACCCCAAACACCCTTGGAAGAAGATAAAGAATCAGAAGAGGTTGTTGAACATGCTTTGGAGGTCTATTTAGTGATGAAATTGGTAGAGAGTCAGTTAAATGTAGACCTATTTTATACAAATATACTGATCAATGATCTAGTTGTTCACAACTGGATATTTGACTCTAGTTCTTCTTGCAATGTGATTACCTTGGGTGTCCTCAATGATCTTGGAGTGAAGATCATGCCAGCCTTTGGAAAGTGTTATGTTATGGACTCATGAGATATTCCAGTTGTTAGGAAAGTTAAGGGACTGGTGGTGGACTTGGAAATTCATCCCCAAAATTACTTGAACATGGATGTGGTGGTTGTAGGCTGACCATCTAAATGGGGTATGATGCTATCACATAAATGGGATGTGAGAATGGGTGGAAGTGAATAGATTGACCTTTCCTATGCCACCATTCTTTTGGAGGGTAAGATGGTTAGAATTTATATAGAGCCAAATATGCTATATGTGATTGAAAATATAAAGCATGCTCTTAATGAAGTATTGTACATGGATGTTGTTGTAGGAAAATATGTTGGGAATGTTGATTCTATCAAACAACCTATTGTTCTTGATATGCATCTGACAAAGAATATGAAGTTTGGAAGATGTACTCTGATCAAGCTCCAATCTTGGAAATAGAGTTGGGGTTATCTTCTATGCCCCAAGTGGTAAATGTTAAATGTTTTATGTTTTCTTTCCATCTTGATTTTTAGTGCACAAATAATACTAATGAGTATGAGGCACTCTTGCTTGGTCTAAGGTTTTCCTGTGAATATGGAATCAAGTGTTTGATTATTAAGGGTGATTCTAAGTTGGTAGTAAATGAAGTCTGTAATGATTTTGCCATAAAAAATAAAAGGTTAAAGTAGTATCAAAATGGTTTTTGGGACTTGTTAGAGTTATTTGATGCATTCAATATTTATTATCATGATAGAAGTTTCAACCATGAATTTGACAGAGTTGTAGGGATAGGTGCTCAATTTGACATTGCAAATATGAGCTCTCATGGTTAGTATCAAGTGGAGGCTCTTGCCAACACTTCAATACCAGATAATGCTCATCATTGATAGGTCTTTGATGATGATAAAAAAATTAAAAGGTTTCTAAATTATGAAGTTGAGTTCCATGATTATCTCATATACTTATAATCCATGGTTTAGGTTTATGAGAAGGACACCTTGTTTGGGAAAGACATCATTTAACTAAAGACAAATACTATCCGAGGATGATTGGTTAGTTTAGAATCATATTTTATGGAGCCAATAGAATCAAGTTGAGATACTCATTCATTTCAAAGGATGTAACTGAGTGCAACTTGGGTTCTTAGGAGAATCCAAGGAAGGTTTGGCTGGGTAATCACCTAAGTGCAACTAAGTAGAAAACTTACATGCAGATGCTAAGGAAGTACCAAGTTTTCTTAACGTGGTCTTATTCTGAGCCAAAATCATATAGGGACATTTTTTTTTTAGGATTTCATCCCATTATAGCCTAATATCAAAACCTTCAAGTAGAAATAGAGGCCCATTAACCCCATCTTGGCCACCAAGATGTGGGAGGAGTTTAAGAAGCTAAGGGATAGTGGTATAATTTAGCCTATTATGTACTCATCATGGGTTACAAATTTAGTCCCTATATGTAAGAATAATGGTGATATCCACTTATGTGTGGATTTTCAGAATCTAAACAAAGCTTATTTGAAAGATAATTATCCCTTGCCCAATATGGAGAAACTACTGCAAAGTGTTACTGGTTCAAAAATTTTGTCCACATTGGATGGCTTCTCAGGTTACAACTAGGTTGTGGTGAAAGAAAATGAGAGGTCTAATACTACATTCACCACCCCATGGGGCACTTATGTATATATGAGGATGCCTTTTGGGTTGATGAATTTTAATGTAATGTTTCAGTGAGCTATGGATGTTGCCTTTGTAGGGATGATTAATCAGTTTATTATTATATATCAAAACAATATTACTATGTACTCCAAAATAAGAGAAGAACATTTCAATCATCTATAAAAGGTATTGATTAGGTGCAAGGAGTTTGGCATTTCACTTAATCACAAGAAGTACCACATTGGAGTGCAAAAGGCCAAGTTGCTAGGACATATAATGCCTAAAGAGGGTGTCAATTGATCCCAAGAGGGTTGAATCCATTGACAAAGTGCCTATCCCATAGTCCAAGAAATGATTTCAATCTTTCTTTGGATAAATTAACTTTGTAAGGAGGTTTGTGCCTAACTTTACAAAGATTACTCTGCCTATTATTTCTACACTGAAGAAAGACCAGACCATCAAGTGGGAGGAGAAGGTCTTACAAGCATTAAATGACATCAAGGGAGATTTAAAGTATAATATTGTATTTTCTAGTCGCGATTACACAAGGTTGTTTCAAGTATTCTCTTTTGCATCATACAATACTGTTGCTACTATCTTATTGCAAAAGAATGAAGATGATCATGAGCAACCTATAGATTTTTTTAGCAAAGCTAGGCAAGGACCTGATATGAAATACATTACTATAAATAGAGAAGCTTTCACTATTTTTAAGTATATTAAAACATTTAGGTCGTATATTCTAAGTTTGAGGATTGTTGTCTATATCTCACACACTATGCTAAAGGACATTTTAAGTCAGATTGATGTATCTAACAAGACGTGTATGTGGGTCAACATGTTGCAATAATATGAAATGGATATCTAGACCACTAATTTAGTAAGAGGGATGGATATAGACAAGCTTATCACTGAGACCAATTTATAGGTTATTGAGGTAAACACTGATGTTTTTATTGTTGATGATTCCTTGAGTTAATTTAAAGCATCTCCATGGTATACAAGCATTGTTTACTACTTGAAAAATCTTAATTATCCCCCTAACTTGGATAACAATCAAAGGAGAACTCTCAAACTTGTTTCCCAAAAATACCTCTTGACTGATGATGGACTTACATGGAAGAATCCAGATGGGGTTCTCCTAAGATGTGTGCTAGAAGAATAGACTGATGTGCTAATTGAATGCTTCCATAGTGGAGTTTATAATGGTCATTTTGCACCTAAAGTTATAGCTCATAAGACTTTGAGAGTTGGTTATTATTGGCCATCATTGTTAAGGATGTTGTTTAGATGGTTAGAATGTGTGAGAATTATCAACACTTTGTTGAGAGGATGAAGGCTTCATTTTCTCTTCCCTTGTATCCTCTAAACATTAAAGGCCCATTTAGATAATGGGGAATGGATTTAATTAGAAAAATAATTGAGTCATCAAGTGTTGGGCATAGATGGATAGTAGTTGTAACTGATTAATCCACCAAATGGGTTGAAGCAATCCCTATAAGGAGAGAGATACACCAAGTAATGAATTTCTTACTAAATCAGATTATTTATAGATTTGGTGTGACTGTTAAGATAATTATTGGTAATGCCATGATATTCAAAGCCAAACCTTTGGTGGCATTATGCAAAGACTTTGGGATTGATCTAACTTATGCTTCCAACTACAATCCTCAAGGAAACAGGCAAGCAGAGTCAAGTAATAAGAACTTAGTCAAGATTATTAGATAAAACTTAAAAGAAAATAAAGAGGGTGGGTGAATAGATAAAGTTTGCCTTATGGGTTAATAGGATTATGCCTAAGATAGCTATAGGGAGAAGCACTTTTGATATTTTTTATGGAGCTCAAGTAGATTTTCCTATGAAATTGTAGTTGCCAACCTATCAACTTGTGTAGTAATTAGAATATGATGAGCAAATCAACTGCTATGAAAGTAGGGTAAAATAGATTATTGAGCTTGATGAAATTCCAAGACAAGCTCATGAAAGACACCTCAAGTTCAATGAAAGGATGAATAAAATATTTTATATAAAGGTCACCCCAAGAACATTCTATTTAGGTGATCTTGTCTTACTTTAGGACAACAGGCATGAGGAGAAAGGTAAGCATGATGAGTTTTATGCCTTGTCGATGGGTTCTTATTCCATTAACTATCAGATTGGGGAAAATACTTTATTTATAAGGGACTTGGATCGTAAAATATTGGAGCTACCAGTTAATAACAGGCATTTGAAACACTTCCTTGACTAAGTCCATATGCAACTATGTATCATTATTTTATAGTTTATAGTTTTGTCTTTCTCTCATTTCATTACTTTGTTACCCCTCTACTTTGGGTTTTTCTTGTATAGTTTCCTTTTTTTGTATTCATCATGTTTTTATTTTAAATCTTCCTTATCTATTTTTATTAAAAGTCTACCATGTCTTTTTTAACCTATATGACTACTTGTTGAGAAATTCCTAAATCTTGACTTCGTAGTATAATGGATTGGTACCTAGTCTTATTTCTTGTGGTTATTTTCACACCCATAGGGGGTGTACACCCTCAAGTGATAAATAGTGTTGGTACCCCAAAATACATGCAACAACATTCGTATCCACATCACAAGCTACCATGATACATCAAGCATCCTACATGGCAACAAATGAAATCAAACACAATACTCAATGTAACTAAACCTATCCATGTGGAAGATGGAATGGGAAAGTAAGATATAATAAGTAAATTGATTACATGGTAAATTATGGGTCCCTCAAATCCCAAAAATAGTAAATAAAAATGAGGCAAGTAGTGGAAGGTAGAGCCTTGGATGCACTTTGTACCAAGTAGGTGAAATGTCTAAAATGCAATCTCACACCTGTATCTCATATCCAAAGTAATTTTGAAATGTTGAAAGGGGGGAAAAAGGTATATAAAGGTTTGGAAGATGAGAACATGTACAAATAGTGCTTAAAAGTTCCATTGAGGGGTTAATACCCAAACATGCAAGTATAAGTCATGACCCAAGGTTCTACAAATGATTGGAAAGGAAATTCATGTCATAATGGTCGAGAATTTACCACTGACCACAAGTTTGATTTAGGAAAAACATGTAAATAGTGGTGTAATGTCTACGGAGGGAAAAAAGGTAAGTTCATAGATGGTGAAGTTTGTCATGCAATTTGCACCTAGTAACATAGCATGCAAAGTGTTGTTAGATTTATGCAACTCATAGAGAGAGAATAAAGAGAATATATGGCAGAAGATATCACATTAACATCACTTTGACCATATTTTAAATGTGTACAAATGAAGGGTCAAGTTTCACCATAAAATCACACTACAAAGTGCAAGTGAAAAATGGGTAGTAAAGTTTGTAGAGGTTTAAATAACATGGTATAAATAGAAGCCATTGACTTCATAAGGCATGTGTAAATATTGGAGAAAAATCCATGGAGGACAAAATTAAAATAGTAGGAGATAGGATATACCACACACTTTGAACCAACCATTGGTGCAAAGTGCAACGTGTACCCCCATTCCCATATTCTACCAAAATAAAAGAGTGAAAAGTGAGCATAAAAGGTAAAAGGAAACTGACGAATTTGA
>JARHVA010008586.1:85000-260000 GCA_037957365.1 Torreya grandis
GTTTTTGATGTTCATATACTATTATGAGCATCAAAAATTTACACACACACACACACACACAATATAGACTATGAAATCATCAAATTTTTATATAATGATATTTATTACATAAAATAAAAATATTTAAGTTTGTTTACTTATGAGACATTTTAATATTGTTAAAAAATATTTTAATTGAAGTTTTCAAATATATATCATTTTAAATATATTAAATTGTTCTTTTTCAATAAATGGAAAAAATTATATATACAAAAAAATATGGTTCATATTTATAAAATAACCTATATTTTATTAATATCAAGATCTATAATCTTTTTATATTAAATAATTATTTCTCATTATTAAAAAAAAAAAAATCTATATCTTTAGAAAATTGATTTGACATTTAATTTATATACTAAATTTATGTACTATCTTCTTCAATATAATTTACCATTCTTAACATCCATTAAACATTAATATCTAATATTTAGTTAAATTAATAATGTCTATTGTGGGTTAGGGATATGCTCATTTAATTAATAAATACATTACATAGTTTAGTACATGAATCTTTTAATTTTATAATAGAATGATTAATTATGATATCATTTTGGAAATACTAATATTGAAAAAATGTCAGTTGGTGGTTTGTGTATGATCCTCTGACTACTTGGTTTTTTAGATTTGATGTGATTTGGGCCTCATATCTTGAACCTAAGAAATATTGCTTTCGTTTGTTGTTAATATACAAAATGCAAGTTGTTGGTCCTGTCTTGAGTAATTGTGGACCTGCTAAACCTTTTTACACTTTTTGCAGTGAAATTGAAACTATTGAGCATGATTTTTTTCTTGCCCATATGTAGCTAAGCTATGGAGTTGTTGTCTTAAGAGCTGAAATATGGTTTTTAATTATGAAATTGGCTGACTAAACATCGATTTAGGTTATGCATGTCCTAAAATTAAAGTACACCCTTTCATTCTTAAAGTTTACCTTGTGTTCTTAACTAAAATTTTATGGTTTTTATGGAATCAAAGGAACCTTGAGGTATTCTAGCATAAAGCTAGGTTGCTTACCATTTTTATCAGTGGAATCCATTCTCTATTTTTTCTCTATGTAGATTTTCCTAGAATTGAAAGTTGATTAGGATCAAATGGAATGATTTCTCAGGGCATGACTCCTCAAAGTCACTTATAATTAGTTTCTATATTTTGGTGGTTATCCCTAGTTGATCCCTTATCTATATTGGGAAGTGTGCCACCAGTTGGCCAACTAGATAAAAATTATTGAACATGAGTGGGATTACATAAAATATTATTACTTTGACTAGGAAAATTACTTGGTATAGGAATGAATAAACTCAACCAACTTTGATAAGAATGGGGCCGATAGTTGGCTTTCAGCTAATGAAAATATTTTAAGAGATGTGTGCAATGATGTATTGGGAAGATGTATAATCAGAGAAGCTAAGGAAACCTATACACAATTTGACTTGATCCTATACCTTGAATCATTTTATAAGAATGTGGTGACAATATCTTCTCCTTAGGTATTGACTCTAGTAATACAGGATCAAGCTATCTAGGATGATGTTTGGAAGATGATCAACGAAAATGTCAATGTATTATCTAGAAAACTAGAAAAACATATTGAACAAGGTGGCTTGAAAGATGTAGAGGACATCCTAGAATATGCAAAAATGAACAATATGAAAAGCCTGCAGAAGAAAGTTGACCATTTTCACTCTCATCTAGCTACTGGGCACCTTCGGATAGGACCTAGAGAAGATAAAGATTACACTAAAGGAACTTATAGTTTTGATTCTCAGGATGGCTAGAAAATGGATGGCACTACTAGTTGGAGGGCATAGGCTGATTAAGCCCTATTCTACCACCTTTGGGGTGGTTTCATTTTGATATGATATATGTTTTATACTTCTATTGATACTATTGATGGGCCACCTATATGGGAATGTTTTTTTTATATTATATAATATGTTAGTATGTTCTACGTTGATGGGGGATGCCCCATAGTTAAATACTTTTATTTTGGTAACCTTGTAATTATTTTTTGCATCGTTGATGCTTATATTGGTAATCGCTTATACAATATAAAAAAATGTCATATAGTTCAAGAAGGGAAGAATACCAATGTGGGATAGTTGGTATGTATTTATATTAAGATAAAAACATCCCTTTTTATTGTAAACATGGTAAAATATATATTAAATTTTTATAACTAGCAGTTGCCCCAAAGGTTAAATTTTCAAAAAAAAATTGACAAGTTTTTTATTTTCATTTCTATAATATATTCTCCTTTTAATTTTACAATGTGGGCACCCCCTAATCCTAAGAATTAAACTTATCAACCCTCCTTGTAACCTAGAACCAATCACTAACTAGCCACATTTACTCTCAATTATTGACTCCTATACCACGACCTTCACATTGTATCATGAATGATGCCCCATTATGCACCCATGTGGCATGGTGTTTGTAAAACATTTGGTACTCAATTAAACTATAATGAAAATAATAAGATAAATTCCATAACCTCAATGTATTTCCCCCACATTAGTGCCATTGTAATGTTGATTCAATCCACACATTGGGTGTGGAGTGTCTAAAAACTACCCTCAAGTTGGGGCATGTGTATGATATAGCCCATATAGTGTATGATATTACATAAAATATGTTGTCATTTCCTCTCATCATAAGTTACAATATATACATTGGAACCTCAATGTCTTATCCTCATACCATTGCCATTACAGTGATGATTTGAGTCACACAATAGACATGGAGCCTTCTCACAATAAAATAAGCATCATGTTTTCCTCATCAACCCTTCACAATAGATAACTTCCAATCAAAGAACCTACCACCTTGTAAGCTATGTACCAATTTTTAAAGGATGCAAGGCATGTAAATCTAACAACTACCTTAAATTCACACACACACACACACACACACACACACACACACACACACACACACACACACACACACACACACACACACACACACACACACACACACACACACATCCACTTCAAACGTTCATCCAAATTACAATCCTAAATTCAAAATTAGTCTTGGTTGCTTCTATCATCATTGTAACAAAAAAAATTACTTTGCAACCACCAAGACAAAATCCAATCACCCAAAATTGCTTTGACCCCAATATGTTGCACTCTTCAACCAACCAATATAGATATATCTTGATTAAAACCAAGATAGTTACAGTTTTGACATAGTGATTAGGCAAAGAGGCTATTTATTTACACAAAGAATGCACCATAATAGTCTAAAACATTGCATGGTGATTTAGATCCCAATTAGTTTTCTCCATAATTAATTTACATGAACTTATTTTTACATCCAAGTACATTCTTATAGAGCATGAAAGATGTGAAATTTTTGAAGGTGAGTTTGATGATGATGATGAGAAGTAATGGTAAGTCATTTAAGGTGATGGAATCTAAAAATCCTAGGAACAGACACTTGTAATGCTTAATGACACGCCACTTCTATTAACGCAATTTGTGAATTCCACATAATTGTTTCAATTATCCAATACGTGATTCAAATGGGGTTCATCTCAATGGAATATAGGGTTCATATATCTAATGAATCTTGTAAAAACATAGAGAATGCACATGCTAATTTAGATGAGTATAAAAGTAATTAGATCAAAATTATGATTACTTTAATATTTAAAACATAATTCAAAGACTCTAAAATTAATAAATAGAGAATGTCTTGGTCATGAGGTTGGCTAGAGTCAATGCTATCATAAGAGATTGCATTCATAGATATGACATGTTATTAAAATTTGTATGTCTATCCCAAATTCAATCGAGTTAGGGGTCTATGTATGGTGTTTCTGTATGTTTTTAAACATGATGTAGTTGTCTACGTGTCAATATATTAGCAACTAGATGAATGAAAGTTATAATATAGAATCTAGGACCTCAATGTCATGTCCCAACATCAATGACATTGCATTATTCATTTGACTTTTACATGGAAAGTGGATACCTGATGTAAACAAATCAACTTTCATGATGTTTTTGCCCACCATTAACAATAAAAAAAAATCAATCATAAATGCCACCACCTTGATTTGCTATAACAAACTATTTGAATGGATTCCTTTTGCATGTGAAATGCCTATTTTTACATTGCTTTGGGTTTCAGAGATAAAAAAAATTAGGGCAAGATGTAGATTGGCAAGAAGCTAGTGGTACATGCTATGGCAATCCAAATGGTGATTGAAGTGGGGGTAATATTTAAATACATGGGTTCATATACTATTATGTGATAATAGTTACTTTCTATGTAAGCCAATTCAAAGCATTCTAACTTATTAAATATGATGAATAAAGGTGGAGTGTGTTAACATGAAGTTGTAACGATTATATTTAAATTATTAGAGAAAAGAAAGAGCAATAAACCTTCATTAAAATTATTATTTTTCTCTTATTTACTCTAGTTTTTATGCTGGTATGAAGTTATGTTTAAATGAAATTATAGACCCATGGTATTCTATTTGTAGATATTTTGTTTTATTTTTTACAACACATTAATTAGGGATTTTTTATATTTTCAGAATTATATATTTTATCTAAATGCAAATTTAATATATTATTCTTAATATCATATTATTTTCTCTTAATATATCATAAATAAAATGCAATCACTAACCTTAGATAAGTATACCAAATTAAAACCAAATTTAGGATAACATGAAATTAAAGGAAGCTTCAAACCAAATTTAGAATAACATGAAATTAGACGAAGCTTCAAAATTAATTAAACATTGTAAGTATAAAAAGTACAGATTGTCCAAAAACAATTTGAATGTTATATATTGTTCCCCGCTTTGTTTAACACAACATTGGAGTTTCGCATTTATTTTAAAAGGACATGAAATATTGATGTAGTCTTAAATTTCGTTTAGTTGGCTATGATAGCAATTTCACTTGAAATAAGACCTTATAAATCGTCTCATCCAAAAAAGCCAGTGGTAATGTTTGAAATTATAAATGACCCAAATTCTTCATGTCGTGGTGCCATGTTATGAAATTCCCTTGTTGTCAAAATTTAGAACAATTAACAGCCATCCAGAACCACCCATGATCTCCTCTACGACTTCAACAATGCTTCCATTTTACTAAGATGCGAGAACAACAATAGGTATATCTCAACAGATGAAAAATTATTTTAGATGCTTGTTTATATCTGTTTTCAGGACACCATTCCTAAAATAAAGTCAACATTTTAGTCACTGAAAAACAAATTTAATGGAAATCCTATTTGGCTACTGACCACTGTGGGCAACAAATCAGAGAGGAGGAGGTCGTTTCGCTGTAGATGCATGAAGGTAAAATTAGATCCTGTTATGAGTTTTCCCTCTTATCTAAATAATTTATTCATGGAATCTGGTTAGGTACTGTCATTGAACAGTTGTAATTTTTCAATAACTTGTATGTTGATTTAATTATGGTATTCCCGTTATTATGTGTTCGTAGTTGCTGACGTTTCAGAGATTTTTTCCTTCTCCTTTTGGCCTTATTGGCATATTTAAATGACTAAAATGATAGTCCCAAAATGTTTACAATACAGATTAACTCAAATAACGTTATCTAGTGAGCTAAACCAAGGCCAGAAGAGGAATATAATCTCGTTATGGAGATTTCAACGGGTGACGACCTCCACGAAAGTTTCATATTGTTCAGCCTAGTAAGTCTTCTCTTCCCACCATCAGATTTTCTCTTCCCTTTCTCCCCATGCGTTATACCCAATTATAAAAATAATAACTCAAAATTTAAATTTAACACTTGGTCGGGGATTGATTACGAAACATTTGGCAGGATTATTTGACATCCACTACCCGAAAAAAGCCTCCTCCTTGGATCCTTTGCCTTCTCGTCTACCCCGAAATTATTCGGTCTCTCTAATCCGTAAGATTTACTTTTAACCTTTTATTATCGGGCGTGATTGGCTTATCCTTCATTTTTTCTTGTTATTTTGCAGCCTGTGCATTTTCCCTGTGCGGAAATGGCTCCTGCGAGAAAATGTCGAATTACGGAAACAAATGTAATTGTTGATCGGTTCAGATTAGAAAAAAATATAAAAACATTTGTACTCTATTGAGGGTTTCCTATTTTTCATAGGGCATAAAACTGATCAAGGTCAAAATTTTATGGTAGTTTTATGCATTCAGCTTCCACCATTCATTTGGCATTGGATGAGGTTTGAATCTGGCAGTGTAAGTAGAAGGGTGTATGCCTATTTTTTTTGGGTTTCACATGGTTATACGACATCAAGGTTTTTCATTCAATCTATTTCAGTTTTCATTGGCCACCAACATAGATTCTTGAATTGCATTCCATGTTAGCCGAGCTATATATAACGGTTACATTTTCTTATCAGAGTGCATTTTTTGTCAACGTGCAACGTGCCTTAGCATGGATGGCTTATGCTTATTGGAAGCATTTTATATTTAAAACTTGCTTCAAAATTGGTATTACCATTTGGATCTGTAGGATGTAAAATTTTACCAATGATCTGATAATGCTCTGCATTCGGTCTCATCCCTAAATTATTGTTGTTTCTTGTTGATCAGATTGGATCCGCAACGTATGTTTAACGATGCGAGGCACTCAATCTACTATAATAAGCAGGCTCTGCCCATCTATGACCCGTATTAGGTTTGGTACATTGATAAACAACAGATCTGCATTGTTAGAAACTCAAGATGAATTGGAGATAATTTCTCCATCCACAACTTAACTGCTTGTTCCACCTCCCTTCTACGCATGCATGCACAGCAGTTAACTGACAATTAGAGATCAGTTAGTTCAAGTAGTTAACAATCAGTTAGTTAAGCAGTTAGAATATTAGTTAAGGATCAGTTAAGCAATCAGTTTAGTTTCAGTTATTTTTGGATTGAAAATCTATTTAAAGACGCCTTGGGCATAGCAATGTAACGCAAAAAAAAAAGAAGATCAATAAAAATTCTTTTTGTAAGAATTGCAGTAGCAATCAGTTTCTGTTCTTGTTTTTATGTTCTTGTTTTCTCCTTCAAATTGGTATCAGAGCTCAGGTTAGAAAGAGTAAAGCCAACAGTTTGGAGCGCAGCAGAAGAAAAAGCCAGCAGGGAGCGAAGGAGTGAAGCGCAGTAGTCGCAGTCCAACGCGTGAAGGAAGAGCGCGACCGACATCGACAATTCAACCGACATTGACAAGGAGTGCAGGAGTGAGCCTGCAAGGAGCACGACCAACATCGGCAACTCAACCGACGTCGGTGACTGTGTTCTGAAATAACAAACCAAAAAGCCATCCAAACAGCCTATCTAGTGGTTTCATCATGAGATATGGCAACGAATAACAGTATTTCTCAGCCTCAAATTCCCATTTTTAATGGTAAGAATTATGATTTTTGGGCAATTAAGATGAAAACATTGTTTTACTCACAAGAAGTTTGAGATTTGGTAGAAAGTGGTTTTGTAGAACTACATGACGAGGCCCCATCTGGCATTAACTCGAGCACAAAAGGACGAGCTTAAGGAGAACAAGAAAAAGATGAAAAAACTTTATTTATAATCCAACAGGGATTGGATGAATCGATTTTTTCTAGAGTTGCAGCTGCAACGAGATCTAGAGAGGCACGAAAAATCTTGGAGACTACCTATAAAGGTAATACAAAGGTAAAAATTGCTAAATTGCAATATCTTAGGTGAAGTTTTGAAAATTTGCAAATGAATGATTTAGAATCTATAGACCAGCTTATGGGTCAAGTGTTGAATATAGTGAATCAAATTAGATCTAATGGAGAAACAATCACGGATAAGAAGATTATAGAAAAAATACTCAAGATTTTATCCAGTAAATTTGATGCAATAGTTGTAGCTATTGAGGAAACTAAGGATTTGGAACAGTTATCAGTAGATGAATTAATGGGTTCTTTGTTAACACATGAATCCAAAATGAATAGGAATAACAATACTTCTCTTGAGAATGCTTTCAAGTCATAGGTATCATTTGGCAGAGGAAGAGGAAGAGCAAGGTCAAACTTTAGAGAAAGAGGTAGAGGCAGAACTGGAAGGAACAATCCAAATCAAGGTGAACACAGTAATCAAAACTACAACAGTAGAGGACGTGGCAACAATCACTTCTAGCAAAGTTCACAAAGGTTTGATAAATCTAATATTCAATGTTATTATTGCAAAAAATTTGGACGTTATGCAAGTGATTGCAGAAGGAAACAAGGATATGTGGACAAACAGAATGCTAATTACATAGGTGAATCTAGTTCTAATCCTGGAAGCTTATTTCTTACTTGAAATGTTACTCAAGAAAAAGCTAGAGATATTTGGTTCTTTAATAGTCGATGCAGTAATCATATGACAGGAAATAAAGAATTTTTGGCTAGTCTTGATGGTTTCTATAAAATCTGAAGTGAAATTAGGAAATGATATTAAAGTGGATGCAATGGGTAAAGGAGTAATAAATATTTTGGCAAAAAATGGTGAAAGAAGGTTTATACCTGATGTTTATTTTATACCTGGACTAAAACATAATATTATGAGTATTGGACAGTTAGTACAGAAAGGTTATAGAGTATCTTTTATGGATAATGTTTGCACAATACTGGACAAGTTTCCAATGATAGGTTGATAGAAAAAGTGGAGATGACCAAGAATCGGATGTTCACTCTTCGAATTCAGTGCATCCAAGGAGAAGAAGAAGCCCACTACAAATCCATGCAGCTAGACCAATCATGGCTATGGCACTTAAGGTATGGACATTTACATTTTGGAGGTTTGAATTTGTTACAAAAGAAAAATATGGTGAAGGGATTACCACCAATAGAAAAGCCAGGAAGTTCATGTGACAGTTATATTTTGGCAAAACAACATAGAGAGAGCTTTCCAGTAGGAGGCTCATATAGAGCAAAGGTAATATTGGAGCTAGTCCATAGTGATTTATGTGGACCAATGCAAACTCCATCACTTGGAGGTAGTACTTATTTTCTAACCTTCATTGATGACTTTAGCAGAAAGACGTGGATATATTTTCTCAAAAATAAGTCTGAAGCCTTTGAAAAGTTTAAAAAATTCAAGGCAATGGTTGAAAAGTAGAGTGGCCATTATATCAAGGTACTTAGATCAGATAGAGGAGGTGAATATATGTCTAATCAATTTTAAGATTTTTGTAGATATCATGGCATAAAAAGGCAATTGACTACAAGGTACACACCACAGCAGAATGGTGTAGCAGAAAGAAAGAATAAAACAATCATGGAGATGGCTAGAAGCATGTTGAAAGCCAAACACTTGTCAAATGAATATTGGGTAGAAGCAGTAGCATGTGCAATGTATATTCTGAATAGAAGCCCAACAAAAAGTGTCAGAGATCGAATTCCATAAGAAGCGTGGAGTGGTAAGAAACATAGTGTACATCATTTCAAAATTTTTGGTTGTATTGCATATTCTCTTATACCATCTAAATTGAGATGAAAAATTGATGATAGAGGTGAGAAATGCATTTTTATTGGCTATAGTGAAGAATCAAAGGCTTATAAGTTGTATAACCCTATTTCAAAGCAAGTGATTATTAGCAGAGATGTTGAATTTAAAGAAGAAGAAGCATGGGATGGTAGCATCATCACAATTAGAGCACCAATTTCACAGAATGAAGAAGAATCTGAAGAACAAAATTTGCAAGGAGATCAATCCTCTCCACAAGCAGGAACAAACACTCCAATAAGAACACCCAGGAGGTTTGAACAAGGTGAATTATCTAGTCATGCATGTCACCCTACTCCAAATTCACAAGTGATGAATCAGATCCAACTCTTGCCACTTTAAGATCAAGAATTAAAAGTAAAAAAATGAGAAACTTGAATGAGATTTATAATCAAGAAGAAGAGAAATTAGATTTGGTTTCAAATTTTGCTCTTTTCACTCATGATCCTATGTATTATGAAGAAGCAGTTAATGAAGAACATTGGATAAAAGCAATGGATGAAGAGATGAATGCCATTGAAAGAAATCAAACATGGGATCTAACTAATCTACCTGAAGGTAAGGATTGTATATGAGTCAAATGGGTTTATAATACTAAAGTTGATGCAGATGGAAATGTTGAAAAGCACAAGGCAAGGTTAGTAGCAAAAGGTTTTGCACAGGAACATGGAATTGATTATAATGAAATATTTGCTCCAGTTTTTAGACTAGATACTATTAGAATGGTTTTATCAATAGCTGCTCAAAATAATTGGTATGTATATCAAATGGATGTCAAATCAGCCTTCTTGAATGGTTTTCTAGATGAAGAAATGTATGTGAAATAGCCCACAGGTTATGAAGTGTAAGGACATGAAGAAAAAGTCTACAGATTGAAGAAGGCCCTTTATGGTCTCAAGCAAGCACCAATGGCATGGTATAGTAGGATTGATTCATATATGACAAACAATGGATTCAACAGAAGCAGTAGTGAGCCTACTTTGTACACAAAAATCAACAAAGAAGGTCAGATTTTGATTGTGTGTTTGTATGTTGATGATTTGATTTTCACTAAAAATTTGTCTGTAGACACATTTAAATCAGCAATGAAGAAAGAATTTGAAATGACAGATTTGGGATTAATGAAGTATTTTTTGGGCATAAAAGTTGTACAATCAGAGAAGGGAATTTTTATTTGTCAAACTAAATATGCAAAGGATGTGTTAAGGAGATTTAAGATGCTGAATTGTAAACCAGCACCTACACCAATTGCTACAGGGACCAAACTTAGCAAAGAAGACCAAGGGTCTAATGTTGATTCTACAATATTCAAAAGACTAGTTAGCAGTTTGATGTATCTTACAGCTACTAGACCAGATATCATGTATGGGGTCAGTTTAATCTCAAGATTCATGGAGTCACCAAAAGACTCACATTGGCAAGTTGGAAAAAGGATATTGAGATATGTGGCAGGAACTACAAAATATGGAATATTATATTCCACAACTAACGATTTTAGTTTGATTGGTTTTATTGATAGTGATTTTGCAGGTAGCGTTGATGACATGAAGAGTACTTCTGGACATGCCTTTCTTTTAGGCATAGGTGTGGTCACATGGGCATCCCAAAAGCAACTTATAATGACACTTTCATCAGCTGAAGCAAAGTATGTAGCAGCCACATCAGCAGCATGTCAAGCAACTTGGATGAGAAGAATATTGAAAGATTTATTACAAGCATAGAAGGAGTCAACACCAATCTTTTGTGACAACAAATCAGTAAACGCATTATCAAAAAATCATGTGTTTCACAAGAGGAGCAAGCACATTGATACAAGATTTCACTTTATCAGAGAGTTAGTGAAAAATGGAGAAATCCATCTGGAATTCTGCAGATCTGAAGATCAATTGGCAGATATATTTACAAAGGCATTAGCAAAGGAGACCTTTGATTATTTAAGGCAAAATTTAGGCATTGTAAATGCTGAAGTTGTTATTGGTAGAAATTAAGGGGGAGTGTTAGAAACTCAAGATGAACTGGAGATAATTTCTCCATCCACAACTTAACTGCTTGTTCTACCTCCCTTCTACGCATGCATTCACAACAGTTAACTGACAGTTAGAGATCAGTTAGTTCAAGTAGTTAACAATCAGTTAGTTAAGCAGTTAGAAGATTAGTTAAGGATCAGTTAAGCAATCAGTTTAGTTTCAGTTATTTTTAGATTGAAAATATATTTAAAGACGTCTTGGGCACAACAATGTAACGCAAGAAAAAAAGATCAATAAAAATTCTATTTACAAGAATTGCAGTAACAATCAGTTTCTGTTCTTGTTTTTATGGTCTTGTTTTCTCCTTCATGCATCGATCCTCTACCGTGAGTTGGAAGGGCCTACACCCACTGTTGACAGATTTGTGTTTGGCACTATGTCGCTGACTAGATTTGTAGTTTGGCTAGGACTCTTCATTGGTTAAGATTTGTTAATCTCCAGCGTATAACCTATTTCCACCATAGATGTTGTGGACAGATATACATCCTACCTGCATTGGAAGTGCATATTTCACATTTGTCATTACATCCTTGTGGTGAGTTTGAGTGTGATCCAGTTGAATTGAAATCATTCGTGAGTTATTCCAAAGCGATTTCAAGACACCTGTATATGCGAAACTCAAGAGAGCTTGTTCTACATATTAGCGAGTTGTTTGACAAATATTGGCAAGTCACTTTAGATCAGACGCCCTATCTCAGACCTAGTTCAGCCATTGCAAAACTCCAAATTTCATAGTCCTTGGTAGATCAACTCTCTGATGGTAGGTTGGCTCTCTGACCTGAACATTAGACAGTCCTCTCAGCCGAAAGTCACGGCAGCAAACCTGGTAACAACCGTCCACCGAATTGTTCGAGTTCACATCAACGTCTTCATAAAGTTGTTAGCTTGATTTTCTATTTCTTGAAAATGTGGATGACAGCTGTCTGAAGTGACTGTAAACTGCGAAAGTAGATGACAGTTATCTGAAATGACAGGAAAGGCATCCAAAGATTTGAGGACAAATCTTTGGTGCGCCTTTAGTATAAATATATAATTTTAGAAGGAATGTAACATAATGTGGGTTCACATAAGATTGTAAAAAGTTTAGTTTCTATATAAGACAATGCGTGTTTATCAAAATATACGGGGAATGTATGTCTTATAATTAGATTTTGATACAAATTCGTTATTATTTTTAACTATGCGAAATAACATGAGTGAAAAATGAATAAACTTAATTAATTTTTTTTAATATTGATTTATCTTGGTAGAATTTAGATATATGAAAATAATGAAATTATTTTTATTTTATATTAAGAGTCAAAATATATATGTAAACAAAGTTATTATAATTAAAAGAGATACTTTTAAAAATATATTTAAGAAGAGATATTATATAAAAAAATACAAATAAATTAACAAAAAATTATACATAAAGAAAGAGAAAATACTATAAAAATATATAATCTATTCAAACAAACAATAAAAAGTGTCAAAAAATAATTTAAATTTTTAATATAATACAAATAAGAAATATTGATTAATAAATACTAATGTAAAAGATATATAATGTAGATGAAAATATGAATGTTTTATAATTCATTTTATGAGTGCCAAAGATCTTATTTTTGTTACTAATAATCTTAATACTTCAAGTAACACTTAATTTAACAATTATTATCAATCTTTTAATTGTGGTGATATACATGATTAAATTATCTTACTAATTTTTTTATGTGTACAACTAAATATACTATTTTTATTTAAAATTTACTCTCCCTCTCATCAAATTACATTAATGCATTTTTTCTTAATATTTATTTTATTTTATTTTTTCTTAATATATATTTTTATTTTACTTTCACATGCTATCTAACCTTAATTTATATGTAGCTTATTTATGTTCTTCTAATGATGTTACTGATCATTTTTAATACCACTTTTGTTTGAGTTATATTTCACTTTATTTCTTTATTTTATTTTGATTTAGTGGAATATTTTAAGTTATTGTTTAATGCTTCACATTATGTTACTTTTATTGAAATTCGGGTAAACTTTTTAATGTGACCGGCGTCGCTAGCTAGCTAGACACGACTAATACCGATACCACGGAGCCAGTGGACGACCAACCGACTACACCCCCCGACCCTAATGCTTCACATTATAATTATAAAAAATTTAGTGGATTATTTTCATCTTATTCACACATTTTATTTTTTCATGTTTTTTTTAACGACTTATTTCCTACTTTTATTAAATTAACTTTTAATGTTTCTCAAAATTTTACTTTCACCCATCAATTTTATATTATAAATTATCTTGTTAATTTGTCTTACTTTAACCCATCCAAACTATCCCAAATACAATAATGACAAATTTTTTTAATCAACATATAAGGAATTCAATAAACTCTTATAGAAGTATGTGGTTACTGTTCATATAGATAATTATGAAAACATTTTATATAATTGCTAAAAATAAAAATAAAAATATAATGATTACTGAAATTCCTTTATTTTTATTTTGATTAAATTATAATAGTAAATATTTTTGTATATTATAAATATGAAAGGTAAAAAATTCTTTTATCTATATCACTTGTTTACAGATAAAGGCCTTACATCATTTATTTATTTATTTACACTATCGATATAGTCTTCAAGGTAAATACAAGTCTTGGTTTTCAAGAGGATAAGGGCTAATATCTCTAACTTCATAGTGGGTTAGGGAACATCCCATGTAAACCTAACTTAAAATATAGTGGAAGTATGTAACATCAATTTATTCTAAATTAGTTTATTATTATATTTATTATTTTTATGTTAATATTTTTTCACCCAATACTTTGATATGTATTCTTTGTGGTTAATATATCTTAATTTTTTTATTTTTATTTAAATTTTTATTTTATTTTTAAGTTTATTGGTTGTTTTCGATCCATAAATTAAGTGGATTTTACACATTTATTTTGAAAAAGATAAATTTCATGATACTTATCTCAAAAATAATTGGAACGTGATTATTATAAGATTTTTGAAGTGTTAGAATAGAGGAAAAAAAAATTATTAATGAAACATACATCATATTATACATGAAACGTGATTTATAAGAATAGAAAATGATAGAATTGAACGTGGGAAAATTTCTAATGGCTGAGGTCATTGTAACCCCCTTGCACTATGTAATATATTAAATGTACAAGGTACTACCAATAAATACCTTTGAGTCAATAATTATAACTAATAATCTATCTAAAACTTATATAAAATACTTATTTAGACTTAAACGACACTTATTATAAAGCTAACATATTTTAACTAACATTCTATAATTAGTAAATAATGATAACAAGAATGAAGACTAAACTTTGAAACTTTAAATTCAAATATTACTTTAAACATTCTTACTATATTTTATGATAATAATATTCCTCACATAGGACTTATATTTTTTCTCTTTAAATTGTGGAGTCTACCAATAATCTTAAATGATCATTTTTTAAGGATTGAAAACTTTTCCATATTTTTTCATGCTTTTGTTTTGTATCATGAAAAAATCGATATTATTTTCATACTTGTGGTTTCAAAACTATTAGGGTGTTATGAAACTTTCATACACAAACACCAATGATTATGTAACTATCAATTGGGTTGTGGAACTATCACCTTGAAAATAGTGGTTATTTTGGTATCTATGATAAATTGATTCATTTTAAAATATGAAAATTTATGACTTCATCATAATGAAGATGTCTAATATAATGTTTTGAATATAAATTTTCTTATACTCATGTCTTTTAATGAATACTTATATAAAACTGGGTATAGTGAAAACACATAATATAAAATAATATTACATTAGGATCTCATTTTAGATCACACCTCCCTAATTTAAAGTGTTTTGATTTACTAAAATATTTTGGAATCTTGTGAGGAATTTATTCCCCACATCTTACTTGGAATATTGATTCCCCTTTTTAGGTAGGAGATCCTTTAAACCAACCAACCAATGCTCATGTACTTCCCTTCACATTGTCCATTCCTTCTAATGTAATACAACATCCTCCTCCATTTTCAACTAAATATCCAAAGTGAGGTATTTGATTTAAGGTAACAACAACTATTCATCTTCATAGTTTAAAATATAAGGGCAAAAAAGCACCTAATTTTTTTAACATTTAAAACAAAATAGATCTTAATATAAGGAGGAAAGTAAAGTCTAAATATTTATTTTTCACTTCTTTCAAAATTTCAAATGGACCATATCTAATATCTTTAAGCTTGTTAGACATACCTTAAAATATTCATTTATTAAATTAAAACCATAAATTTTATCCAATATAGAAATTATGCCTAGTTCTATTTTGATCATGTCTTGATCTATATTTGGCTTGTGATTAATTCAGCCTCTCTTGCACTTGGAGATGATTTTGTAATATTTTCATTTTTTTTTTCAATTTGTGGATATCTAGATCTACTTTCCCATAATCTAATTTTAAATGTGTCCAAACAATTATAAATACAAATAAAGTAGTAATAATAATAAACTATCAAAAGGAGATTTAATAGCGTAATAATGCATTACCTTATTGTAATAATGTTATAAATACAAAATAAAATCCATCCCAAGACATATGATGCTTCCTAATATACCATTTCAAGAGATGTACAAATATTATATTCACAACTTCAGTGTTTCCAATAATTTTCAATTAAAAATCATATACTATTTCAAATTAATATTCATATGATCCCAAAATGTAGTGAAAAAATTAAAAATAGGACTTGAGTCTAGACATGAAATAATAGAAATGGAAAAACCAAAATGAACATAGAAATTACCAAAAAGCCTAAGCTGCATCACTATCTTTAAGGGTATTCTTATAAGAAAAAATATATATCTTACTAAAATGTTAAAAAATGACAAATATAGTTTCATGCCCCTTATTTGACATAGGCAACCCACCTAAAAAATAAATGAAAATGTTTTCCCATGACCTATAATAAACTAGTAATGAGATATAAAAACCTATTTTATTGCTACTCGACTTACTTTACTACATAATACACATCCTCTTATAAAATTGTCAACACCTATTTGCATATTATGCAAATAAACATACTTTTAAAAATTTCCAATAATCTTGGTAATACCAAAATTCTTAAAAAATTTCAAAGAATGTATTTCCCTCAATAGATGAACTCTTTCCACTTGAGGTACACAAAGCAATATCAACTTGTAGAGGATTCCATATTAAAGGTGATAATCTCCATTGGGTTCAAACCTACATCTTAGGACTATTTTTTTAAATGAATGTCTCCCTAAAATATGCATTATGATCATATCCCTCTACATAAGACTCTTACATAAGAAACTCAAGTAGAGTTTTGGTTCTCATGACTCAAAATAAAGGATGTCTAGATAAAAAAATTTAAATCCCATCCTCTTATAATGGCTAGTGAGTTTAGTTTGAGCTTAAAGCTAATCAGTTAAAAAGCCATCCATTTATGTACCATCTTCTTAGATCACATTTACCATTATTTAAATTGAGCGAATATTAATATCTTAACATCAAGTGAATATTAATATCTAATAGCTAGTTAAATTAATATACTAGGAAAAAAATATTAACTACAGACATGAATTTTTTGTCTTGATCCTTATCTATTATCTAGTAGCCAAAATTCATCTAAATTATAAAATGTTTGAAAATTATAGTTTGACATAATTATCTTATTGAACCCTACCAGAGATATTTTCAAAAGGTGTGGTATAAATAAAAGTATAAGACTTATCATTCCTCATATATCAAAATATAAATCAAACACCTAATAAATCTAAATGATTCAACTATGAAAGAATTATATTCATCCTTATTAATTATTATTTCCATACCAAGCATAGGAATAGTCATATTGTAGGTCTGAAAAATTTAAAGACTACCCCATGAGTGATATTTGTCAAATTACAAGCTAGATCACTACATGCATCTCTATATAGTATATTGTAAGCTTGTGCACATACTTTATCACACATAGGGGAGAATAAAATAAGTTTGATGTCTTCTATGAAGTATTGGCTATCTAAGAAGAATCCATTGAAAATGGGTTTTTGTGGAAGCTTGATACCATAACCCCACTAACCTATTTTTTAGCAAACTTATTCTAATGATGAAGAAGAGTGAATAGATAGGGTTTGATCAATAAACAAAGAGGGACAACCTATGTTATAAATATGAATAGAGTAGTAAAAAAGTGAAAAAAATGCAAAATAATGAATTTGGTTGCATCCAAATCTAGTATTTAATTTCTATTTGAAACATATATCATAGATAGCTAATAACATAGATAATAATGTCCAAATATGATAAAAGTGTCTATATTCATAGAAATATAATTTTCATAAACTAAAAACTAATATAGATAATTGATTGTACATATTTTACACTTTTTTCTAGTCCAAATTTATCTACACATAATAAACAAGCTAAGTATAATTATATTTTTTTATGACAATATTTTTCAATAGTTGCATTTTACTATTTTTAATAATATTAATTGTAAAAATTAATACTATTTTAATCCAAGTTTTTTCATGAATTTTCCTCCTATAGATAAGTTTATTATCCTTGTGTTAGAACTATTTCAATATTTTTTAGCCTTAGATTCTCCACATCTAAATATATAACTATTATGTCTAAAAATATTAAATTAAATTAATTCTAAAAATATTAATTAAATTCATATTTATTCTAATATTGATTAATATCTAACCCTAGAAGTATTTTAAGAAATAATGAGCTAACCAAAATGTAATGTAGATATTATATTACACCTAAATTATGAAACAAATACCCACTTATTATAGCTATGCTTGTTTACAGGTGAAAAATGATAATAGAAACTTGAATAATTACTTATAAAACAAGAGAATTTAATCATGAAATGTTTAGAGGCATACCCTAAATAAATAAACATATAGGGATAGACATCAATATTAAAACCCATAAATTTGTTCTTAATAGTGACTTTCACTTCACCCAAAAAAATTGAGTGAATAGAGAAGGTTCTCAATTTAGCATGATATCATACCAAAATAAAGGAAGTCATGATTATGGAAAGTGATAACCATGATAGTGAATAGAGAAGGTTCTCAATTTAGCATGATATCATATCATAATAAAGGAAGTCATGATTATGGAAAGTGATAATCATGAAAATACTTATTTGATGATTTTTATCACTTGGTTTGAATTTATAATAACATCATTTGACTTAATATTTTACAATACTTATTATGTGAAAAATAATTTCTTATTTTTAGTTTCGATAATAAAATATCTTAAATTTAAGGACTAATATGTGTTTTAGGGTAAGATTAGTTGTATTTTGAATTAGTGTTTACTTATCTAGCCCTTAGAAGATAAATATCATTCAATATGATGAATTTCATAATTGGTAGCAATCATGGTGACATAGAAATCTATGGTGTTGTGTTTCATTATTACTTATTATGGTTTGAATATATCTTTAATATGAAATTTTGTTGTAGAATGAATAATGCCTTAATGATTTTTTGATCTCTTCATAATATTTGTGATTGCTTAGTAAATTCTCTATAAAAAAGATATTATCTTGATTGATAAATAAACTACAATATTTGTGTATTTATAAGAAAAATTAACTCAAATTAGAACACTAATGGGACACAAATTTACATCTAATAGTCAAAATGTGAACAAAAAGGAAACAAGAGGATATATGCACACTAGCCATAAGAGACCATAGAATGGACCTATGAGCATGGATGAAAATTTTGGGGAACTAGGATTGTTAATCAAATTCCTAATATAAAGTTTAATGTAAAGGAAATGAATAATAAAATTAATTGGTGAGAGTTGAGAGAATAAATAAACATAATAATAAATAATTTAATTTCACAATAAAATATAATTTACATAAATAATTAAAAAATATAAAAACATCGTAAAATCATAAAATTTAACAAAAATAATTTTTAAAAAGACATTTTTAATGTATCTTAATAGATGGATTGAATTTTAATATATATTTTTAAATTTTCATTTTTTAAATATATAATTTATGAAGAATGTTATGAATGCAAAATTACAAGGACTTAAAATTTGGGGAAGGTGATATCATTGTGATCATAGCAAATTATTCATTTTAAAAATTTAGTATTAGAAAAAGAGAACTATGATATTTAGGTAAATTCACTCTATGATATTTAGGTAGATGTGAATTTTTTTTAGGGGGGTGGGGGCAGGCAATTGAGTAAGCATCAATAGTTGAAACATGTTTTATGTATATAATATTTTATAGTTGATTTTTTTCTTTAATAGTGGTCATTTTATTAGTTATTTAATTAGTGTCTCATGATAATCGATTAAAACATAATATATTATTATAATTTTAACAATTAATACACTAATATATACTATATTTATATAATCCTTTTTCTAATATATTTTAAATTAATTTAAATTATCATTTTTTTTAATATTTAAACATAATAAATAAATAAATTTAAATTAAAAAAATCAAATAAATTAATTAGGATAAAACTTAAGTGAAAATTAAGAGTTCGCATTTGTAGAACCTTCAAAACAATAATAACTATCTAATGGAAGCATCTAATTGTAGTCTAAAGTCCTGCACACATGAATGGGAAAGTCCGACTTTGAGCTTGTTTAAGGGATCCCTGAGATCACCCATATGCTCTCCCAAGTAGTATATATTGTTGTCTAGGCTCTTCCCTAGGCTCATAAGACATTGATAGGAATGTGACATTTTGATTGATGTGATAAGGCATTTACAGGGTAACTGCACCAAATATTCATGGTTTGTAGTACAATTTACCTACTATAGCCTATAATATTTAAATTTTAAATACGATCAAATTACTATAGCCTATTGCAATCAGGTGCGCTCAATTATGAGATTTTTACAAATAAACATGTAAGGTTAAAATGCTCGGTGACGAATTTGTTACATTAGCAACATGGGTTAAATTTGAGAGCCATTTAGACATTTTAAAGGTTTTAAACCGTAAATTACAGTCAGATGATGTTTTTAACCGTCTTAAAGGATTGGAATTTTTTTTATAGAATCCATCAATATGATATTTGATAAAGAAAATCAACCATTTCATAATATTAGATATAAAAATGTTATAGATACCAGCTCATAAGTATGTCTGCGTGACCATGCCTGCAGCCTAATTTTTGTTATTTGTGCAGGATATGATGGGATTAGAATAAATTATATGAAGACACGATAATGACATTAATTGTGATGCATGATGATATATATTTTTTAATTGAAGTCATTATCAGTGCAGATTCGATTGCGCACAGTGAGATCGATGTTGAATGCACAATCTGATCTGAGCACAAAGATATCTAGAATGGTAGATGATTTGAGGTGGGTCTATAATTGCATATATCCATTGACCAGGATTATAAGACCCAAAGGTGAATTGACTCAGTGAGATGGAATAAATATGGCTTCGCATACTCTCATACATGGATTTCAAAACTGATAGAATAATAAGTTATATATTGCTGACCAATAAGCAATAGCTGAGACTCAGTGAATGAACCGTATAGAGTCTCAGTGAATGAACTGTATAAATCTATAAACATTGAAATGTAGATGGCATTGCGAGGACATTATCCATTTTGAATAGAGAGGTGAAGGAAAATATTTCATTTGAGTAAAATCAAACGCTTTTAGCTGGGACAACAATGATCATTGTCCAAAAGAAGAGCGCAATTGTTCAGTTCAGTTGGAATTTATCTTGATTCTGCACTTAAGGTACAGCATTAAACCTTTCATTTAAAAATTAAATAAGAAAAAGTTTTTTGGCTTTCTAATTCTACCATTTTGGTTTGCCTGTGTAATCATTTTGTGGGTTTTAGAGGACAAAGGATTTGAATAAGAGATATGATAACCTTGTTCTCCCTATCTTTTTGAAATGAAGTTATATACGAAATTATGTACTTTATCCTTGTATATGACTTTAGCTGAAATATGAATATATTGCTTTGTAATAAAGTCCCCCGTAAGAAAATAAATAAAGTAATAATCAATCTAGTTTTTAGATATGCGGTATCATGGGATCATTCCTAATCTATAACGGAATAAGTTCTCAATCATGAAGGCAATGACGAAATAATAGCTATATTCATAGTTATTCTGCTGTTTTTCATTTATAACTCAGATGAATGCAATTTGATCTACTGCTCGGTGTTATTCTTGCTATAGCCCAATAATATATTTATGCATTTCCTAATTTCCAACTAGTTTTACAATGTTCCTTTTTATAGTGGATTCCGAAAAATTCTATAGTTCAATATATAATTGAACAACTTTAAAAAAAAATATATATATTATAATAAATTAGTCTATTGGTTGTATTTAGTCAAATATTATGTTTCCAACATGGAAATTATAAATAGATTTAATATTTATGGTCGGTCCACGATGAAAAAAACTATAAATTTCTTGAGTTTTATTGGATACATCATAG
This sequence comes from Torreya grandis, assembly GCA_037957365.1. Lineage (NCBI taxonomy): Eukaryota > Viridiplantae > Streptophyta > Pinopsida > Cupressales > Taxaceae > Torreya > Torreya grandis. Next base: position 107,072 of record JARHVA010008586.1, read on the forward strand.
ACATAAAGTCACATCATTAATTAATTATAAGTAATATTAATCTCGAGTTTTTTTAAAGAGTCTCTTTTATTTGTTTTAGACTATAGATCAAATAATATAATCTGAAACTATTTTATTGAATGATTATAGATTATAATTTAAATGCATCAAAAATGTTATGATAAATTATAATTTTTTAAAATTATATTTAGACATATTTAAAATAGAATAAAATTTCATTTATATTAACAATATTTTTATTATTATATCATATTATTATCTGAAAAAATATTTTCTTGTATCTATATAAAAATTATAAAAATAAAAAATGAAAAATAAATATCATGTACAAGTTAATATTAATTTAAAAACTATCACAAAAAAAATTATTAACAAATAAAAGTGACCGTCAAATTTAACTCTTAAATAATAATGAACACACTCAATAGTACCTTAAAAAAAATCTAAAATATTAACCCTATACCACATTATTTTCTTAGTCCATCACAGTTTTCTGGATAATAACCCAAGCTCATTAGTAGTAATGTCCATTACATCTCATGGAAACTAGTAAAGTGATTTTTCATGATCATAGCCATCAAATGAATTATTTATAATTTATTGTACTCTACTTCATGATCTATCTATCATGTAACACATTTTTTCCTCTTTCGATGCTTGAAAATGTTTTAATAATCAAAGCTCGGTTGTCTTGGCCATTAAAGCTCATGAAAATTAATGCTTAGTTGTCAGTTGAGTTTTCATGATTATGATGATCAAATGAATTCTCTAAACTGTACTCTACACTACATCTTTCTATATTAAAAATATGTTAATAAGACATAATTTAGACAAATAATCAACAAATATACAAACATTTTAAAATCATAAAATTTAACAATAATATTTTTTTTAAAAAGATGTTTTTAATATATCTTCACATCCCAATAAGATTTTTGTTAGTAGATGGATTACATTTTAATAAATATTTTAGGCCTATCATTTTTTTAAAAAATATATAATTTTGTGAAATATGTTATGAATACAAAATTTAAAGGACTTAAAATTTGGGGAAAGTGATATCATTGTGAACATAGTAAATTATTCATTTTAAGAATTTATTATTAGAAAAAGAGAATATTTAAGTAGATTTGGATTTTTTTTAACATCTTTTTTTTTTAGGGGAGGGGGCGGGGGAGAGGGAAGTGTTGAATGAGTATCAATAGTTGAAACAAGTTATATATATACTATTCAATATTTGATTTTATAATCTTTAATAATTACTATAATATTAGTTAATCAATTCTTGTCTCACGATAATTAATTAAAATATAATATACTATTATTTTTATAATTAACACATTAATGTATATCATATTTACACAATATTTTTTTGTAGTATATTTTAAATTTTTATTTTAAATTAATTCAAATTATCATTTTTTTTCACATTTCAACATACTAAATAAATAAATATAAATTTAAAAAAAATCAAATAAATTAATTAAAATAAAACTTAGGTGAAAATTAAGAGTTCACACTCATAGAACCTCCAAAACAAGAATACCTATCTAATGGAAGTGTCTAATTGTAGTCTAAAGTCTTGCACACATGAATGGGAAAGTCTGGCTGTAAGCATCTTTAAGGGATACCTGAGCTCACCCATATGCGCTCCCACGTAGTATATGTTGTTGTCTAGGCTCTTCCATGGGCTCATAAGGGATTAACAGGAATGTGACATTTTGATTGATGTGATAAGACATTTGAAGGGTAACTGCACCGCATATTCATGGATTATAATATGATTTACCTACTATAGCCTATAATATTTAAATTTGAAATACGATCGAATTATTGTAGCCTATTGTAATCAGGCACGCTCAATTATGAAATTTTTATAAGTAAACATATAAGGTTAAAATGCTCGGTGATGAATTTGTTACATTATTATCCTTCGTTAACTTTAAATGTTTATTTTTCTAATTTATTCCATTATTTTCTTTACTTATCTTCTATCAATTTTCACAATTTTTTTCTACCCAAGTATTTTCTATTGAATATTATTTTATTGATTCTTATTATTTTATCACATCTTATAATTAAATAATTATTTATAAATGACGATGATACAATTATTTTAATTCTTATAGAATTTGTAGGTGAGTAAGAATCATCGTTTATTTATTGTTATTTTATAAAAATGTGTTTTTATTATTTATATAAATAGTTATGAAAAAAATTAATATGATTTTTATAAGATAATATGATAATTACATATTTTATTAAATTCTTTTACCTTTATTTTGACCAAATGATAACTATAAATATTTTAATACATTATGAATATGCAAGGCATAAAACTCATTTCCATATAACATATTTATAGATATAGGCCTTATATAAATATTTTTAATATACTCTATGGATATAGTTGATGAGGTAGATACAAGTCTTGTTTTTTAATAAGTTAAAGCTTAATGCCTTTGAATTCATATTAGATTGGGGAACATCCCATGTTCATCTAAGTTAATATATGAGATAAATATGTGGCATCTCCTTATTCCATTTTGTGTTATTCTTCCATTGATTATTCTCATGTTAATATTCTTTCACCCAATACTATTCTCATGTTAATATTGTTTCACCCAATACTCTAATATGTATTCTCTATGGTTAATATATCTTATTTTATTTATTTATATTTAAGCATTTAATATATTATTAAGTTTATGGGGTGTTTTTAATTAATAAATTAACTGGATTTTACACACTTAGATTTATGAAGATGAATTTTATGACACTTATCTCTAAAATGATTGTGAGATGATTATTCTAGGCGATTTGCAATGTTAAAATAGAGATAAAAATAGTTTTTAAAATTAAATGTACATCATATTGTACATTAAATATGAAGCATAAGAATAAAAAATATAAATTGAAAATATGAGTTATCTTATAAAAACTCAATGTGAGGAAAATTGTAGTGGGTGAGGCAATTGTACTTCCATTACAATATGTAATAAAATAAATGTACAAGGTACTACCAAACATGGCTTTTGTGGAAATAATTATCATTAATAATCTATCCAAAACTTGTACACAAGAATATTTAGATTGATATGACACTTATTATAACTCCTACAAAGTTCAACCAACCTTCTAAAACTAGGAAATAATCAGACATCAAGAATGATGATTCAAACTTTAAAATTTAAATTTAAATTCGACTACAAAATTGCTAACTATGTTTTACGATGATCTTATTCATTAGAAAATACTTAAATTTATGGTCTCTTAAATTTTAAGTCTACCAAGTAAGCTCGAATGATCATTATTTAAGGAATGGAAAGTTTCCAATTATTCCCATTTCTGTGTTTTATCATGTGAAGGAGCGATCATTGTTTGTATATTGGGGGTTTCAAAACTCTTAGAGTGTATGAAGCTTCTATCTATAAGCATCAATGATTACATAATTATCAAGTAGGTTGTAGAACTACCACATTTTAATTACTGGTGATTACATTACCTATTATCAACTACTTCATTTCAAGATCTTCATTTCACAATGAAGATGTGTAGATCACCCCCAAGTTAATTTTTTCATTGTAGTATATCAGATATGGTGTTTTGAATATGAAATATTTTACACTAGTGTCTTATAAGTAATAATTGCATATAATTAGTTATATTGGAAACATATAATATACATGACTATTAGATTAGGATCCTAATTTAGATCATACCTCCCTAATTTGAGGTTTTTGAGAATGTAAATTGTTTACAAAACCTGTAAATGAGTAATTCATTTTACACATGTTCTTTGGAATATTATTGCCCATTTTAAGGTAGTTTCTCCTTTCACCCAACCAAGTAATTTTCATGTATTCCATTTCACATTGTCCATAGACTCCTCTAATTCTAACTACCTATCTAAAGTGAGGCATTTGATTTAATCTAAAAACAATGATTCATCTTCATTATCTAACATAGGAGGTCAAAAAAATACATGAGCTATCAACATTTAAAAGTAAATATATCTTCACAAAAGGAGAAAAATCAAGTCTATAAATATTCCTTCCTACTAATTCCAAAATTTAAAATGGACCATGCCTAAAAAGCTTAATCTTATTATACTTAACTTAGAATTTTTCTCTATAAAATTAAAACAATACCTTGTATATAACAAGGAAACTATTCATATATCTATGTTGATCACGTATTGATTTATACATAACTTGTGACACCTTCAACATATCTTGAACTTGGAAGTGAATTTGTTGAATCTTCTCAATATTTTTTTAGCTTTGTAGATATCTACAACCACTTTACTATTGCCTCACTTTGTATGTCTCAAAAAAACAAATGCACATGGAGTTAAGAAGAAAAAAATAAGTTTCAAAAGGAGATTTAATATTGTAATAATGCATTACCTTATTGTAGGAATGTTAGAAATACATGGAATTTTCATACCATGACATATGATGCTTCTTATTGTACCATCTAAAGAGATGTACAAATGTTATATTCATGACCTTGATTTTACCATTATTTTGTGGTATAAAATAAATATACCATTTCAAAATAGTATCCATCATATCCCATCATATCCCACTCATGGTGATTTTTTTGCAAATCATCCTTGACACTAAAGCTAAAATAATAGAATTGAAAATACCAAAATGAACCCACAATTTAACAAAAAACACCTAAACTACATCACTACCTTTGTGGGTCTTCTTACAAGGAATGAAAATACACATCTTACTAAAATAATCCTTAACCAAAAAAATATTTTCATGCCCCTTCCTTGAGATATGTAACCCATGTAAAAAATACATGGAAATGCTTTCCCATGACCTAGAATAAACTGGTATTGGTATGGACAAACCCAACATCTTGTCACTAAGCTTACTTGTGCTACATAATACATATCCTCTTATGAAATTGGCAACACCTGTTTTCATACTAGGACAATACACATAAGTTTTTAAATGTTAATCAATATCTATGACACTAAAATTTCCTGCAAGTTTTGATGTGATTAAATCATTATATTTACTCTTCCCACCTTAGGTACACAAAGCAATCCCAACTTATTGAGAAATCCATCTTGAAGGTAATAATACTCATTAGGATCAAACATGGACCTTTGGACTATTAAATTTGAATAAATTTATCCTAAAAATCTTAATCATGTTCATATCCCTCTACATAAAACTTTTACATAAAAGACACAATAGGAGTTATTATTCTTGTGACTCAAAGCAAAGGATGGCCACATAGTTTTTCATCTCATTTCTTTGTTAAACCATTCTTATATTTGTTAATAAAATAAAATTATTGTGCAAAAACCCATCCAATCGTAGCATATAATGATTTAATTTTAAATTAAGATTTACAATATTAGAGATATTGATGTTATGTATGAAAAATAGTTAAATCTTTAAAAGGAGCATAATGTTATCCTATGTATAATAATTCATATTTTCACCACAAAATAACTATGAATAGTAATATTAACTTACCTCCTTGTATAAGGATAACCCCCATATAATAGTCATTAGTATTTATTTCCACCTCAATGTGCAACTAAAAGTTAGACAAAGCTAAAATAAGAACATGGCTGTTCTTATGATTGAACACATCAAATACACTTTGTTTCTTATTAACCTAATTAAATGTATTACCACCTACTACAATGAAATTTAATTGTTTGAATATGGATGAGAAGTTCTTCACAAAATTCCTAAAATATTGAATTACACCCACAAAGCTTCTTGTCTTGGTAACTTTGGAAGGATTTACAAAATTCATGCTTTCTTGTTCTTTAATTGGATGAATCCTTAAGTCCCTATATTGAATCACATGTGCCAAGGAAATAAGTAATCATTTACAAATGTCACTATTCTTCTCATTCAACAATAACATGTTCTCTTTTAAACATGAAATTTTTATCTAAGATTATCGATAATGGAATAAAAGGTTTTGTTAAAAGTAATAATAACATCTAAATATACAATGATAAATGAATAAATTAATTTCGTAACCACCCCATTGATAAACTACATGAAGGTAGACAATGTATTGAATAACCCAAAATGTGCAACCAACCACTCATACAATCCTTGCCTTCTTTTTATGTTTATTTTAAAAATGTTCTCTTATTTAATATATAATTTGTGATACATGTATTTAAAATAAATATTAGTGAAATAATTAACATTCAAAATTTGATCAATAAAATCATCAATCTGTAGAAGAGGTTACCTATTCTTGATGTTTATCTTGTTAAGTTGTCTATAATCATCACAAATTTTGTATGAACCATATTTATTAGGTACTAAAATAATATGAGAAAAACATGGATATGCACTAGGATATATTACATATTTATTATTTAAATAATGTAATTTTTATTCTATATCATTGTAATATTCAAAGACTAGGTCTATATTACCTAAGATCAGGAAACATATTTTTGGGTAGAAAACTAATTACATGATTAATAGATATAGATTATTGAAACCATGTAGGCTCATAGAAAACCTCCTTGAAATTATGCACCAAATTTATAATACAATTATGCTCTGTTAGTGTAGGCATTTCCCCACCTAGTGGTTTTACCTACACATCTTTTTAGCTTACTTAGGTTAGTTAATTAAGTCATTAGAGGTAATTTAACTTTAAGTGGGTTCTAATAGTGAATTAGGGTTTTACCTTATTCCTGACCTAATTTCACCATATATGTACTTTCTTCTTCTTCTAAGTTGGTTAATACAAACATTTCCTTTGTGGACTTTTCTTATTTTTGGAGATCTCATTCTGCCTCTACAAGAATTTGAAATTATTGCATGAACACTATTCAAATATATTAGTAAAATATAACAAGGTATTAGAGCTTTCCTGATAGCCTCATACATTTTTATACTTTAACATGATCCTTCTTCATTTGCTATAGCTGGGTTTGTTCTTTCATGGCCACTTTTTTGACCTTAGAGGTTTGATTATTCTCTAACTCAAAAATCATGTAAAATAACCTTAGATAAAAATTATAGTTGCATATTCCATATGGGGTTTCTAAGATCTTAAATGAGTCTCTCTTATATTTTTGAGAAAGTTCATAGATTTTTCAAAAATCAAGTTTCTTCTAGTTGGTTTGACACTTATACAAAACTTGTAGAACTCTAAGTAAAAAAAGGACATTCAAACTTCATGCAAGTAATTCTTAGTAAAAACCATGAGTAAGGGTTTGTCAAAACCCTAGGCAAGTAAATATTCTTCAAAATCTTAAGTAAGTAATGCTCAGTCGAAACCCTGAGTAAGTAAGACATGTTCAAAACCCTGAACAAGTAATGCTCATCAAAATCCTAAGTGAGTAAGGTTGTATCAAAACCCCAAACAAGGAAAGCTCATTTGAAACCTTGAGCAAGTAATGCTTAGTTAAAATTTTGAGTAAGTATAGAAAAAATATTTCCATTTTTGGATAGGGCCCAGGAATGTGTAAAAGTAAGAACTTGTAAGTGCCATAAATTTCAATTGTTAGCTCTATTTTGGATGTTATTTTTTTTGGAAGTTCATAGTTTTTAAGCTCTATGCATTAGTGGTATTATTTTTGGATTTTTGTAAAATCCATTTTTGTCATGGTGTAATGGCTTAAATCTCACTTCATCCCTATTGTACTCTCTCTTGGATGTATTATTAGTTGAATCTAACATCTCTCTAATTCCATGTACTTACACACCTACTACTCAAGACATATTTTCTGTTGAATTGAATGTCTATATGAACATTTTTTAATTTGAAACATTTAGGGGGATCACTACTAATTTTTCTAAGGGGGTATTATGTTGTGTTGTGCATTATTTATTTTTTTGAATTCTTCTTTACTTAATGCAACAATATTTACTTTTGCACTATGAATTCACTCTCTGTTAGTCTGCTTACACCATTTAATTATCATGAATGAAAACCTAGAATTGAAATCATCTTGCAATCCTAGGGTTACCATCAAATTATAATGGGCATTGAGATTGAACCTACTAATGTTGGAGTGAAAATGAAATAGTTTAAAAATTATGACAAAGATCATGGATGACTGTGTCTTTCTATCTCCCCATATCTACTCTTTCACATTGAATCTACCAAAACACCTACTAAAGTGTGGACCCAACTCACCAATCACTTTCGAGTGCATAATGTGATGAGAGGACATGAGATAGAAAATGAGCTCATTAGATCGATCCTAGATGACTTCAACACTTTTCAAGACTTCTTCACTAAGTTTAGACTTTTGAGATTTTAGTTGAAAGCATGTTGAATGGACAAGAAATATGAAAAACTTGCTTTGTCCATACTCTCTAAATTGGGTCCTAAATATTTTGTATTTATGTCTACTTTCCATGCCACTAAAAGTGCTCTTGACACCACATGGAAGATGCCTTATTTAAAAACCTTTATTGCTGACTTGATTTAGGAGCAAGATAAGTTGCTACAGATGGGAAAATTGAAGTCATCTAAATCTCATGCACTAAATTTTGAGAAAGATAATGCTTCTAACAACAAAGAGGAACCAAAGTAAGAAAATGATGAGAAGGGTGAAAATCTTTCCACCTCCAAATCAAACAATGTGACCTTTTCTTCATGTCATAAGCCTAATAAATATTGGATCAAATGTGGGCATTACTTAGGTAAGCATGATGAGAGTAAATGTTTGAAGAAAAAAATTGACCAACTTACTAGCCTTCTTATTTAGAACAACATAGGTGTTCTAGATTTTGTCAAACTATCTTCATCAACCTATGAATCAACTAAGGTAAAATACTATGGCAAAGAAAAGGCAAAAAAGAATAACAAGGGGAAATAAAAGGGAAAATCCGTAGTTATAGTTGTACCTCTAACTCCTCTTACATGGGTCATTGACTCTTGTGCTTCACATCACATGTCATCTTCACAGATTGAGTTAAGTTCTTTGGAACCATGTGACATGTCTTCTATACAACTAGGTGACAACATTTCTAAAAAGGTTCTTGAGAGAGGCTCTAGTGAAGTGAGTGGTGGAACATTAAATAATGTTCTAAGTGTATCCTCACTCTCAACTAATTTCCTTTCAGTGTACCAGATCACTCACCTTGGTTTGAGCATGTGAGTTGAATTCACTCCAAATTCAGTGTACATCAAGGAGTTACATAGTGATATTATTTTGGCTTTGAAAATAGTTGATCATCAGACTCAACTATATAACTTCTCACACTTTTCTTCTAACTCTCTTTCAAATTCTTTAGATTCTTCTTCAAACTCACTTGTACCTGTTGACACTTCTGAGCTTGAGCATTTATTTTATATTGACAACTTTTCTTCTATAGATGACTAGAACAATGAAGTGGGTAGACCTCCACTATCTCCTTATCACATTATAGATATTCAAGAGGTAGTTCTTGATCCACCTAACTCTAGTCTACTTCTAAAATTATAGGGAAATCATCCACTGCTTCGAGATACATTAGATATTGAATAGTCTATTCCATAGTTATAGAAGGTTTTGTAGACTTTATTTACCTCTGCTTTTAGTACATAATCTTTGCATAGAGTAATTGGCCCAATCTACCTCATCGTATGTGAATCATTCCTTTCATAATAATTATACCTTGGTTAAAGATCCATCACGTACTTGGTGGACAAAATCACTATTTCTAGGTGAACCACTCTTCACTACATCTAGTTCTGATTCAAAGTCACTTCTGAGCATTCTTCTAGGGGACACTAGGTGGCTATAGTCAATTGTAGACCTTATTGGGGTTCCTAAGCTCTCTTCTCTTACTTTCTTGGTAAACTCTAACATTCGCTTTGTTTGTAAACATTTTATAATAAGTCTTATGTAAAGCCACTTCTTCATCTAGAGTATCTATAAAATTAATAAAATAAAACTTCCCACTAGAACTAATAAACTTCATAGATTTATAGACATTTAAAAGAGAGATTTTAGATTCATGTTTATAGGCTAAAAATATGTAATTTATTCCATCATTCACCAAATTGTATTGGTTACATGAAATTTCAATTAATCATTCATATTCAAATCAAAAACATCACATGGTTAGTCTATACAAGGTTACACATCATATATAAGATAATTCATAATCATGTATTCTATCTAAAATATCATGAACAATAAATGTGTATTATTATAATATTACATCTAACTAGATAATGAATAATCATAAATATTTCCCAATCCTTAGTAACTATATCTATATATCAAATCACATCACATTGATGAGAGAAAACATGGTAGAGGAATGGACAGAGAAAGGATACGATTTTGAAAGTGATCAATCAATGCCAAGTATAATTTCATAATTGTAACTAGAATGCTATTGAATTATCTATAATGAGTTAATAAAATTTAATTGCAATAATATTCAAACATACCTTAGAAAATATGTATATCATATATGTTTAATAATAACATAAAAATATTGTAGGAAATTATGTCAACAAACTACAAATCTACTTAATGAAAATGATGATATATGTCTATGGAACAAGAAATCATCGCTAACATGTACACCAAGGATTCAAGGTAAAATAATGTATATCATATGAATGTAAAATCCCATTAAAATCTATTATACCTATACACATGGCCGAGTCTTTATATTTATAACTCAGCTAGATAGTTATTCAAGACATTTCTACAGGGACATAAAAACCATTATGCAACACTATAAATACTGCTACGTAAACCATATAGCTATAACCAACATTACTATAGGTATGATAATATACTTGAATAAATATGGGTTGCATATAATGAGTCTACTCAAAATGGATGAAGATAACTATGCATAGATCACGACTAACCTATGTCTATCTCAGATCTATGTAGTACTAGGATAAAATAATAATATAAAAAAGTAGACATAAAAATGTATACACTAAGAAATTTCCCCTAAAATTTTTAGTGACAAAATTATCAAAATGACATGCATGAAAATAAAAGTAACTAAACTTTAAGAATGTAATAAATAAGAAACATACCTATGGAGAAACATAATAAAAATAAAAAATATTGATAATTCAAAGGTGGATATAAATTTTTATGAGTATAGATGAGCATATGAATTGGGGCATGAATATCCTCAGCATGAATGATCTATTCAGACTACCCAAATAAAGTTAAGAACAAATAATATTAATCAACATTTATTGATTATTAAAGGATCACTATTAAGCACATCAAAAAGAGAGACACTAGATATCCAACCCATCAATTAGTAGATCTTTCTCAAGATACAATGGTATGTGAAAAGTGGGCACTAACATCCCCATATCCTTATATAGAATTCCTCCTAAAATTCAATGACCCAAAATAATATTAGTTTAAATTAAAAAATAAATAAATCAAGAGGTGGCCCATATGACTAATACTTATATGAGATATTTTGATGATGCCATTAAATAGACTCTAAATCCCAACCCTCTATAATTATAGTATAAAAATACTAGATGAGAAATAACTATCTTCATTACCACTACATTTTTACTGATCTACAAAAATTGAATATTAAGCTTGCTTCCAAAAATAGAGAAAAAAATTTCTAAAATGAAGGTTTAGGATGGGAAGTTATATGATAGTATGTTATCATATCCCATTAGATAAAATCAAAAGTAACCTGATTCAAGGCAACTATAACTCATGGATGGTCAATTATGTTTGGGTACTATACTTATGGAATTGTGAAGGTTGTAGACCAAATCATTTTGACAAGAAGGTGAAAATTTATTCTTAAAATGTTCCTTCATAAGCATGACAAGGTGAAGTAACTCAATGAACACTTGTTCCAAATAAATATTTAACTAGATAAAAAACATTATGATCTTTTGGGGTGAGTCAAGAAATTTGACATTGCCAGAAAATGAAATGAAATAAATTTTTTATATCAACCTTTTTTTCTTGCAAAATATTAAATTAATGGATACACTTGTGTTCCCACTAAACATACTGACTAACTTCATCCTAATGGTGACTTAAGAATAGTCTTAAAGAGAATGAATAAATATAAAATAGACAATTTTAGACCAATTTTCTTTCCACTATCTAGAGTAATATGATGATCATGTTGTATGTCGATTCCTTCCCTAGATGTGATGATATACAATGAAACCTAGACATATAACATAATATCCTAATGTTGTATAGTCCCATTATAACCACCATATTAGATCTAAAATCATCCTTAAATTTATGAATGTGTCGATGAGAATCCTTTGATACATAAAATAAAGAAAATATGGAATGCAAAATCCATGTATTTAAAACTAAAATGTGCATGTAAACATGAGAGATAATGAAATAAAAAACTATCAAGATAATAAAATTATCAATAGACCAAGATCTAAAATAATAGCTAGTATTGATTCATATTTAATGAATTGAAATAAATACAACCCAAACCATGCTTAAATTATACTCAATTCAGAATTAGATTTAGCATGCAAAATTTTGAATAAACTAAAGTCTAAAAAATGTCTATTTTAGTAAATGTTATTTATAGTTTCACATGCAAGCACATGAAACACTTAAATGTTTTAAAATATCCTAAATGATAAAATTTACCTATTGTATTAAATTCAACTGAAGTTAAATTCTAGACCTATAATATACAATTTCTAAAAATAGTAAATTCCCAAAAAAATAATTAAACATAATTTTTGGACCCCCAGATGATCACATATGGTCTTCAAAAAATATAAAAATCAACTCTAAGCAGATAAGATAGCTTAGAGAAGAAATTAACTTATTGATAGGATCAATTTGTCACATGGAAGAGCTCAAACAAAACTATGGGTCAAAAGTTATGGCTTCTAGAAGGTTGGCCTATTTTTCTGCATCATTCTCCTCTAATTGAAAACAACTCATCTCCTGCAAGTTGCCTTGATTATACTATTACCATTTTTATTTATCAATATTATCCATCTCCCATTCTATAATCCAAGTGTTTTTTTCTTGTTTCAATCCTTCTCACTGCACCAAATACTTATTATAAGTCCCTTGCCCTATGCTCATTATCTTCATATCAAAAACTTGCACTATCTTCTCCTTATTTGGAACCTGCTATTTCCATTTTAAATCTTAATATTCATCACCTTCACCATATTATCCATAGAATTCATATAAATATGAAACATTAAATATTAGAAAGATATCAAAATTCTATAGTAAAATCACCTCATAAGCATTGTCATTGATTTTCTTCACAATTTTACATAGTTTAATTTTATTATACTTCAACTTATTATACATGCCTTTTGTAAATATTTATTTTCTCAAGTAAACCATTACCAAATCACCTTTTTAAAATACATTGGATCTTCTTTTGACATATGTTGTTGCTTTATATTTCTCATTACTTTCCTGTAACTTTATTCTTACTCCTTGCAACTACTGTGTAAGCTCTGCAAATGCTTCTGCATCATCACTAATTTGATCTACAATCAATAATTGTATTATATCTAAAATACCCATAGGATTTATCTCATAAAAAATTTTAAATGGTGATTTTCCTAATGATCTATCCACTAAATTTTTATATGCAAAATCAGCTTGTGGTAAATCGAAGTCCCATAGTTCAGACTTCTCTCGCACTATGCATCTCAAAAATATTTCCAAGCTCCTATTCACAACTTCTCTTTGTCGATATATTTGTAGGTGATATGCAGTACTAAATTCTAGCTTAGTACCCATCTTCTTCCACAATATCTTCCAAAAATGACTTAGAAATTTCATGTACCTATATGAATTAATATTTTTTGGAACACCATGCAATCTCACAATATCCTTAAAAAATAATTTTGTAACTCTAGTGCCATCTTTGGTTTTCCTTCATGCAATGAAATGAATTATTTTTGAAAAATTGTCTACAAGAACAAAAATTTAATTATTATCTCTCTCTATGTTTGGTAATCCCAACACAAAATTGATACTCAAATATGTCCATGGCCCTCTTCAAACCGGTAATGGTATGTATAGTCCAGTATTCTATGTATGTCCTTTAACCACCTGACATAATTTACACTTTGAAACATATCATGTCACATATCTTTTTATCTTTGACCATAAATATTTTTCCTCCACCAAAGTTATTGCCTTTGTCTTATCAAAATGTCTAGCCAAACCACCACTATGTAATTGTCTTATCATATTGTCTCATAAACACCCAACTAGAATGCAAAATAATTTCCCTTTGAAGAGATAACCTTATTCTATAATATATTCATAACAACTATTAATGGATTCTTACATTTCTCAATAACCTTTCCAAAATATGGATCAATATCATATAATTCTTTGATAGCTTCATATACAAATACCTCACTCACCATAGTAGTTAATAATGCTACTCTCCTACTCAATGCATCATCTACTTGATTCAATTTTCCTGATTTATTTTTCAACACAAAAGTATACCCCTACAATAAAGAAACTCATTTTACATGCCTACTATTCAACTTATTTTGTGTATTCACCTATTTCAAAGGATCATGATATGTAAAGAATAAACTCTTTAGGCACCAGGTAATGCCTTCAGTGTCTTAATGCTTGTACATTTGCATAAATTTTAACATCATAGGTAGAATACTTTGTTCTTAACTCATTCAATTTCTCACTAAAATATGCTATTGGATTTCCTTCTTGACTCAACACAATTCTAATTCTCATAAATGAAGCATCAAAATCAACCTTAAATACTTTGTTAAAATTTGATAATGATAAAATTGGTCTTTATGTAATCTTCTTCTTAAAAAATTCAAACCTATTTATAGTTACTCTACTCCATGCAAATTCCTTCCCTCTCATGTAATCTATTATTGGTGCTACAATACTACTAAATTTTTTAATAAAATTTTCTACAAAAAGTTTCTAAACCATGGAAACATCTTACCTCTGTAATGCTTTTTGGAATAGGCCACTCAACAATTGCCTTTATCTTTTCTTCATCCATTTTCACACCATCTAATAAAATTACAAATGCCAAAAATACCAAATTATTCTAGATAAACCTGCTCTTCTTCAAATTCTCATACACCTTATCTTTTCTTAAAAAATCCATTATCATTCTCAAATTTTGTAATTATTCTTCTTTAGTCTTACTGAAAATCAAAAAATCATCAAAATAAACAACCACAAACTTACCAATACATTCTCGTAGCACTTTATTCATCATCCTCATAAATGTGTTAGGTGCTATAGATAATGTGAATGACATCACCATCCACTCATATAAGCCATCCTTAGTTTTGAATATAGTTTTCCACTCATCTCCTTCAAGAATTTAAATATTATAATAACCACTCCTTAGATCAATCTTGGTAAATTATTTTTTTCCTACAAGCACATCCATCATATCAACTAAATAATGTATAATAAATTTATACTTGATTGTATTTTTATTAATTACTCTACTATCCACACACATTCTAATCATCCATCTTTCTTTGGATTTAGCAATGCTAGTGTTGCACATGGACTCATACTCCCCCTTATCACATTTTTCTTAGTAATTCAGTAACTTGTTTATTTAATTTTACATATTCAATTGGAATCATGCTATAAAGTTATTGATTGGGTAGAGTTGATCATAAAATCAAATAAATGTGATGTTGAATATCTCTCTTTAGTGGTAAACCATCTAGTAACTCATCATGAATAACATCTACATATTCTTTCAACACTCTTACTACAGTTGCTAGTATTTGTATCATTTCTATGTCTTCATTCTTTGATGCTAATACATAACAACAACTTGCCACCTTCATATCTTAGATAAATTCTTTAGTAGAGAGCATGATTTCTTCCCTCTCTTCCTCATTAAGAGGTAACACAACTACCTTTATACCACCTTTCCAAAAGGTGTAGATTTTATTTTCTCCATCATGAATTACTTTCTTATAAAATTGTTATGGTCTTCCCAATAACACATGGCATGTATCCATCTAAATAACATCACACCATATTTCATCATTATAGATTTTTCCTATAGAAAACTTGATTAAGAACCTTTTATCTACTATAACCTCATTCCCTTTTTTAAACCATGAAATATGATAAGGATTAAGATGCTTTTCACATTGTAGATTTAGTTTCTCTATTACTTCTTTAGAAACCATATTTTCATAACTACCACCATCTATAGTTACTTTGCATACATTTACATTAGAATTACGTCTTCTTCAAAAAATATTTGATCACATCCATGCATCGCCACCTTCTGTATTCTACACTTGTTCCTTCATTAGAAAGATCATGGTTCTTTTCATCATGAGATCCTCTTCAACATTTGTAGGTACAACTTCAGTATTTTTCTCGTCTATCGTAGCCTCAACTATATCTACTCTTGGGAAATCTTCTTACCTCCTTTCTTGATCTTGATATTGTGGACACTCAAATTATTTTTTCCCTTCTTCTCCACATCTATAACAAATATAAGATCTGTGTTTATTTAAAAACCATCCTCTAGCACCATCATAATCTTTTCCTCTTTGAAATCCTCTACCTCTTTATTGGTATTGAAAATCTTGACTATTATCATCTTACCTTTTCATACCACATGATGATTCACCTCTATTGGTATTAGATCCACCTATGGTGGTATTAAACCCACCACCACCTATTTGGAGGGGATCTACCTCTTCTTGGATCAAGAGATATTCTTCTAAAATTCTATGTATTTTACTTTTCTTCTACCTTCATAGATAATTGATAGGCCTCCTCCATGTAAACATTCTATGCATGCTTAATTCATCTTCAATAGTAAATTTTAAACCATTTGTATACCTTTTATCCATTTTTTATTATGTTTCATCATGCTCCAATCATATGGAAAGATTATAAAATTCACCTATGAACATTTATATACTATGATCTTTTTAGCTTAAATTTTGAAATCTTTTGTATAGGGTTTGTGCATAATCTATAGGAATAAATTTCTTACTCAGCTTCTTATCCATTATTTTATAAGAATTAATCTTCTCTTTACCTTTTATATATCTTTATTTTTGTAGGTAATCCCACCAAATCATTGCATGACCTTTCAATTTTGTGCATGCAAAATTTACCTTCTTGTCTTCTCTCATAGTTTTCCACTTGAATAACTTATTCATGTTATTCATCCAATCTATCTACTCCTCTAGTTTTAAACAACCTCCATAATCTAGAACATCAACCTTGATTCTTTAATTTCTTCCTTATAAATCCTGAACCATCCACTCTTCCATTGATGGTGGATGATCTTGCTAATCTTTTTCTAACTAAATTTCTTCATCATGATCTATGTCCTCCTCATCACCACCTTGTCTTCTTCTCTAATTGGTGACAACCTCAGTTAATTTTTCCACTTGCCTCTACCAATCTTTTATAGTCTCATTCATCTATCTAATAACTTCTCATCATTTTTCTATGTCTTACTCCTCAAATATTTGAACTCACTTTGATACTAGATAATGAAACTAAAAACTATCAAGATAATAAAATTACTAATTGGCTAAGATATGAAACAATAACCAATATTGATTCATATTTAATGACTTGAAATAATTATAACCCAAACCATGCTTAAACAAGCCTTAACATAGAATTAGAGTTAACATGCAAAAAATAGGAAAAAACTAAAATTTTAAAAAAATCCTATTTTTAGTAGCTTCTATTTATAGTAAGTTTTTCATACAAGTGCGTGTATCTCTAAAAATATCTTGAAATATCCTAAATTCTAAAATTAAACTATTAGATGAAATTCAACTAAAGTTGGCATCTAGACCTAAAAATATACAATTTCTAAAAATAAGAAATTGTTGAAAAAATTGTTAAAGTAGTAAATTTTGACCCTCATATGATCATGTATGGCCTCCAAAAAATATTGAGATCAGATCTAGTTGGATAGTGTGTCTTAGGTCAGAAATGAACATTTTGATATGGTCATTTTAGTGCATGAAAGGGCTCAAACTAAACTACGGGTCAAAAGTTATGGCCTCTAAAATGTTGTCCTATTTTTCCTACATCAAGAGACCATGTGTCTCATAGGTTATTACTTCACAAGTTCCTATGAGGTATCCACCTAATGTGCTACTATCATGGAGGTAAAGATGCATTAGGGAAGATGGGAACTCATAAAATTCGTTCATTATAACGAATTATCAAAAAATTAATTATGCTCGTACATACACTAGAGACATTCTACATCTACTTCTACTTCTCTCACCAAGTAAAAATAGTTCCTTATGGAGACTCAAATAGGCTAAAAAAGGTACTACATCTTTACATAGTTAAAAATTAATGATTTGTTATCCCAATGCATCAAGTTAATTTTTTGAACATGTCAAATAAAGCTATTATTTTAGAAAATTACCAACGTAGGAAATGAAAGACCATGCTCGTATATATTTCAAGGTTCTATAATTAATTAAATGTTTATAAGGAAATATATGAGATTAAGTTTCAAAATTTCTAGGGACTTTAATAGTTATAAATAGAGTAAGCAACACAATAAGGTGAAGCTTAGAGAAAACATTTTTTCAAGAAATAAATAAAAAGTAAGACAAATATAATCACATAAGATTTCAAAGATAACTAGAAAAAATGAAGAAATTGATGTTTAAATGGTTCCATCCATTTTATGAGGTGAATAATTCATAACATGTTTTTAGTCACCATTTATTATATCGAGGCAATATTATAAAAAAATATTAATTTTCCTAATCCCAAGGATAATAAGTACATTACGTCTAAAATAATATAGCTAGGTGAAAAGCAAAATATATGATGTAGAAAAAAGCCACAACACAATCATAATGTTCACTAGAACAACTAACTCAGATGATGGTATGATATAAATGTTACACCATCAAGGTATTAGTAAATTTTATTACATTTGTTTTCATGCCATTCAAATTATTTTATTGATTTAAATAAAAAACCATCATTTCATTAAATTTGGACATATTCTAGTCCAGATTGAAAAATGAAACTATTAATATTGGGTTTTTATAGTACTAATTATTTTAAACATTAGATTGTGGTTTCACTAATATTGAATTGTAATTTTGAGTTAATTCAAATTACATTTCATATTTTATCGATTCTAAAATTAATTTTTTTAGAATTCAAAGTTATTAAGTCCCTATTAGATATTATTCTAGTCTATTCAAATAATTCAATACTTTTTTGTAAAGAATTTTTAAGTAACTAATATTTCATTTTGGTACAATTCATTCAAAATCTAAGAAATGAGCCTCGCCCAATTTGAAGCTGAGATAATATAATCTTGAAACTAAAAACATTATCTGAGAATGCTCCCAAATTAAATGAAACAAACAATAATCATTTTCTAGGGAGTTTAATAGTGTTGTTGATATCATAGCCAATCTAGGAGATCTCATACATCCAAAAAGGGAATGGACGATATTAAAAATAGTTATCAAAAATAACAAACTTTTGAAGCCTCATTGATACTAATAATCATTTGAAAAAAGAAAATATTAAGTCTCTAAAATGCTTAGGGAGGTTTGATGGCAATAAAATAGAGTATTTAATATCTCCCACATTCAAAGAGGTCCAATGGTAATTTGAAAAAAGAGAGTATTAATAGTGCCACACTCAAAGAGGATGGAAATGATAATGTTAAGTATTTACTCTCCGACCCTTAGAGGATGGAATTCACATTTGGTAGTTATGATGTCAGTTTTATTTCTTATGTTAAATTTTTCATCATTTCACCAATTACAAACCCATCAAGCTCCTTCAACTCTAACTAATGTCATTCCCCACTATTAAGAACATGTCATCTCTCCCTCATTCTACTCACACTTTGATGTTTTTTGAAGATATATGCAGCTGATTTGATTTTTATATCATCCTCAAAAGATTAATTTATCAAGCACTAAAGGTCTCTGGAGTAATGGTCGATCCACCCTTCATGAAAAGTAAGCTAGGTAATGACCTAATTACTGCTATTTCAATAATTATTCTAGCATTTAGCACTCTCTAATTCATTATTAATCAAGTGATGGGAGAATAATAAAATCTGCATGGCCCCAAATAATTCAAGGTGATTTGGGATCTCTACCAACTGGATAAAAATGTAATGTCTATCCCACTAAGATATGTAAGGTGGACAAAAAATTACTTGGATAGATCCTTTAACACCAATATAGGATACATGATATTGAAAAAGAAAGGTGAGGATGAAAAATACTCCTAAATTCTATCATATTCAATACATTGAGACTAATGTAGACAAATCATTGGGCTAAAGTTCAAAATTCAGCTTTTGATGTCAAGTGTAAAGTTCAGGGGAACCATAATGTCTCAACCTCAACTAATCAAAGAACACCATCAAGTGTCCCTTCGAGGGTTAGAACATTTACAAAAAATAAGGTAAAAAAGAGAAGTTTATGTTAGCCTTTTTTACGAACATTTTTGGATGATTGATCATGTTAGTCACCCTGCAATTCTACCCTCGATTCAAACCATTCTATCTAGCTTAATTTTTATAACGGATAAGCTTCTCTCAAAATATAACATGTGTGTTATATTTTATCAAATGGTTTCTAGGACTCTTATGGGTACAAACACACCCAATGAATTCTTCTATCACATGAGGGAATTCCTACACTCATATGATATAATTATATCTTCTAAAGTCTAAAATAAAAGTTAAACAATCTAATAAATGTAATATATTTTTGTTAAGTCTTATATCTTACCCCTGGTCTTAAAATTCCACCATTATACTTTCTCTCTTTACTCGCATATTAAAACCATGAATATATTAAAATATTAATGTATCTATATAAGTGAGGGCCCTAATATAATATTTTTACTATAATATTAAAAAAATACTTATCTTCACTTGTAGTCCATTCTACATAAGTATATAAGAATATATTATCTTCTTAACTTTGTAAATGATAATATTATTATATTTTAATAATGTCAGCCTTGTTGATGATAAATGGCATAATTCATTATATTTTTTCGGTTTTTATTAAATTGATCTCCCCAATTATTCATAATTATTGGTCTTTATATTATTCGTAATTATTGAATCCTTGTTTTCATTTCTTCACTATATGGGGCATGCATATGATGCTACATTTATGAGATGATGCCAAATTTTATGTTAAGTTTGCACTTTACACATTTACGGCTTTTGCCTTTTAAAGGTATTCACTTCCTCGACACTCCTATTCCATAAGAAGTCCTCTTCACAACAAACAAAAACTCTTTTTCTTTTCTTTTCTTTTTCTTTTTTTTTTTAATTAACGGTTAGTGCTCAATTCTACACTAGATCATGCCATGTGTTATAATGTTTCTTACTCGTAAAGACTAAGTTAATATAAGGTATCAAGACAAAAAATATTTTTTAAATGAGATACTGTTAGAAAACAAGATGTCTTCTATTTTCCTCCTGTTTGGACAAAGTTCCTTCAAACCAAGTGGGAGCAGCAGATCATGCATTGGATGAGAGTGAGCAGAAAGTGAATGAATACGAAATGATAAGCGAGCTGAATGAACTTCTTAAATCCCAAAGCATTCGGATGCCCCCACTTCACCCATATGAACCTTACGCTCATGACTCCACTGAACGTTTTCCTTAATTAGCTACATGCACATCCTGCTGGGGGAAATTGCGTACCCCGCTGCCTCAGTGGTACCCAAATTAATCTTTAAGTGTGTTCATGTTAACCATGAGCGACCGAAGTTTACCAGCAGAAGATGCTTCCCTCCTATTTTAGGTTTGATCTCAAAACTTTAGCAGTAGAAGATCCTTCCATTCTGTTACATTTTAATCACGACTTTCAATAAGACAAGGGTATATATCAATTGTGTTTTATGAAATTTCAAGTTAAAAACATTTTGTATTTACTTATTTTGCATATGAAAATATTTATAAAAAATATCATTATTGATGTATAATGATTTTTATTATGCATAATAAAAATATTTAACTTTATTTGTGAGACATTTTAACATCAGCAGAGCCATTTAAATTTAAGTCTATGAATATATATAATTCCATAATTATTAAATCTTACTTCTATACAAAATTTTCAGGGGGTAAAAAATTATATATTCTAAAAACATAGTTCCTATTTAAAAAACAATTTATATTGATCTTAAAATTTATTCTTTTTATATATTAAAATAATTGTTTCTCGTTATATTTTTACTATACTTTATTTTTCATTTATTTTTACATTTTTTGAAGTTTTATTTTACATTTTATTTATATATTAAATTTATGTACTATTTTTTTCCATTCTATTTGTCATTCTTAACATCAAGTGAACATTAATATCTAATATTCACTTATATCTATATTAATAAAAAAATTATATTAGATATGAACATAATAGTTTTGTCGTTAACAGTTAATAATGTTGAATTCTTGTTATGAAATATAATTTAAATTTATATATTAACTTCTTAAATCCCATTTACCATTGCTAACTGGTAAGGATAGTCTTGAGAATTTTCTAGTATTTCTTAATAACAGATCAGATCACATTAAATTTACTATGGAGGTTGAAGAAAATAATAAAAAACTTTTTTTTAGAGGTTGTCATTAGCAATAAAGAAGATGGTTTCTTATCCCACTAAGTTTATATGAAGAAAATACATATGGATAAATATTTACATGCTAATTCCCATCATCGTCATGTGTAAAATCTTGGCGTTATTAATACTCTGGTTACATGAGCTATGACAATCTCTAATTCATACCATTTTGAACAAGAACTTGAACATCTATCTTTGACCTTTATAGAGAATGGTTACAATATTAAACAAATTAAAGATATGATTTGTAAAGTCAGATTTCGATCTCACTTTAAAAATGATGATGAGAGTATTGGCTAGGTTACTCTCCCTTATATTAAAGGTTCTTTTGATTCTCTAACTAAAATTCTAAAGAAAAAGAACATTAAAGAGTGTTTCTCTCCTCTCATCATAATTGGCAATATTTTGGACAAGACTAAGGATGTCTCTAATCTTATATGTTACAAAGAAATATATTCTATTCATTGTAGATGTGTCAAAGTGTATATTGGTAAATCTAGTCATTCGATATAGGTGAGATACAAAGATCACTATGCTGGGCTTGCTCATAATTTATTTTAGAAATCGGCCATTACAGAGCATTCACATAATATTGGTCATAACATTTGCATGACTGAAGCGAATGTTATTTCTAAAGAAGATTATTTTTTGAGAAGATAGGTACGCAAGGCTATAGAGATTGAAAAAAATCTTTTTAATTCAAATTGAGATGATGGTTGAAAATTAACTATTAATTAGAGATCTATTACACGATTTTTAAAAAATAATAACACTAATTTCCTCCATCCTCCTTAACTGACTTCACAGATTTTTACCTTAGGACTTATATTTATTAGTTAATTTATTGCTCTTCTTCATCATTATTCGGTCCCGATGATAGACCCAACATTATATCCTGAAACATTGAAGTTTTTAAAATTTACCAACGGCGTTTCATGCCCTCTTTTTTATCTAATATCTAATCTCTCTCTCACACACTCACACACACTCACACTCTCTCTCTCTCTCACACACACACATTTATCTTTAAAGGTTGATAATACTAGACTCCTGAGTAAAATAGAATCTGAGTTTATATAGTGTTTTTCAATCCTATATGTCATTTTTTAAATCGTCAAGTGAACATTAATACCTACTATCATGTTAAATTAATATTATCAAATAATTGTCCTAAATAGTGTTATCCTTAATGATTAATAATGTTGGAGTCGGCTGTGAAATAGAATCACAGCCCCTCTTCAGGAAAAGAGATATGCTCAGTTTATAAATAAATACGATACACAGTTTACTACATCAATCTCAATTTTAATTTTATAATGTTAAATTAGAAAATATAATAAAAATCTCATTACAAGTGACTTCGATCCCTCTTTTTTCAAATTTTAGAAAATTACATAAATTTATGCCAACAAAAACATGCCTATGTGATAGTATTGGAGATAAAAATGATATAAATAATAATATGAATATTTTATCATTCATTTATTGGATGCCCCCCACAACCTTATTTTTATAATCGATGTATCATTTGACAATTACTATAACTTTCTTAATTTTGATCATATTATTAATTAAAAATTATCTTAATAATTTTATTTATATATATAAATAAACAGTCTTTATTTTTAATTTTACTTCAATCAATTATATCTTTTGGCATTCTTTTTTGTTTTAGAGTTATTTTCTCACTTTATTTATTGTATTTATCATGTTTCAATAGATAATTTTCGTATTATTCACTCTTTCTTTATCATGTGTTTAGGGTTATTTTCATGATTTACTCCTTGGTTTTATTCACTTAGCTTCTATTATTTTTCACATTTTTTTTACCCAATTATTTTATATTACATATTATTTTATCGATTGTTCTTACTTTATCACATCCCATAATAAAACAATTATTTATAAATAATTGTCACATTTATTTTCACTTTTATAGAGGTTATGGGTGAGTAGGAATCAACATTTATTTATTATTTCTTTATATATAAGTGTGTTTTTATTATTTATATAAATGATTATAAAATATTTAAATGATTTTCATAAGATATAATGATTATTACATATTTCCTGAAATTCCTTTACCTTTATCTTGATTAAATGGTAACTGTAAATATTTTGGTATGTTATGAACATGCAAGGTATTAAACTCATTTCCATATCACATAATTATAAATATAGGCCTTATATCAATGTTTTTAATATACACTATAGATATAGTTATCGAGGTAGATATAATCCTTATTTTTTAGTAGGTTAAAGCTTAATGCCTCTGACTTCATAGTAGGTTGGGGACATCCCTTATTCATCTAAGTTAAAATATGGGGGAAGTATGTGGCATCTCTTTATTCCATTTTATGTTATTATTCTATTGATTATTTTATTCTTAATATTCATTCACTTATTACTCTAATATGTATTCTTTATGGTTAATATATCTTCTTTTTTGATTTGTTTTTTGTAGCTAATATATTATTAATTTCATAGGGTGTTTTTTATAGATACATTAAATGGATTTTACACACATAACTTGATCAGATGAATTTTATGATTCCTATCTCAAAAATGATTGCAAAATGATTATTATAGGCAATTTGCAGTGCTAAAATAGAGATAAAAAAGTTTTTAAAAAGAAATGTACGTCATATTATACATGAAACATGAAGCATAATAATAAAAAAGATAAAATTAAATAGATGAGTCATCCTGTAAAAACACAATGCAAGAAAATCTCTAGTTGGTGAGGCAATTGTACTACCTTTCCAATATGTAGTGCAATAAATGTAAAAATTACTACCAAACATGGCCTTTTTGGACATAATTCTCACTAATAATCTATCTAAAACTTGTACACATGAATTATTTAGATTGATATGACACTTATTATAACTCCTACATATTTGAACCAACCTTCTTCAACTAGGAAACAATTAGACATCAAGAAAGATTAATCAAACTTGAAGCTTTAAATTTAAATCAAACTACAAAAATTCTTAGTACTTTTTACTGTGATCCTATTCCTTGAAAAATACTTAAATTTATGGTCTCTCAAATTTTGAGTCTACCAAACAAGAGCAAATAATTAGTATTTAAGTAATGGGAAGTTTCTAATTATTCCCATTTTTTTGATGTAAATAAATCATCATTATTTGTATACTAGTG
Source organism: Torreya grandis (assembly GCA_037957365.1). Classification (NCBI taxonomy): domain Eukaryota; kingdom Viridiplantae; phylum Streptophyta; class Pinopsida; order Cupressales; family Taxaceae; genus Torreya; species Torreya grandis. The sequence goes on from JARHVA010008586.1 coordinate 132,825, forward strand.
TTTTTAAAACTATTAGAGTAGTTATGAAGATTCCATCTACAAGCATTGATGATTACCTAGCTATCAAGTAGGTTGTAGAACTACCATGTTGGAAATACTGATGATTACATTACCTATGATAAATTACTTCATTTAAATCTAAAGATGTCTAGATCACCCCCAAAATAATTTTGTCATTGTAGTATATTTGTTCTGATGTTTTGAATATGAAATATCTTACATTAGTGTATTACAAATAATAATTTCATATAATTGGCTATAATGGAAACATATAATATACATGATTATTATATTAGGATCCCAATTTGGATCATACCTCCCTAATTCAAGGATATATGAGCTCCTAAAATCTTTAGGAAACCTTTAAAAGAGTAATTCATTTTGCATATCTTCTTTGGAATATTATTACCCATTTCCCTGTAGTTGTTCCTTTCACACAACTAAACAATGTTTGTGTACTCATATTCACATTATTCATAAATTCCTCTAATTACAACTAACTATCCAATGTGAAGTACTTGATTGAAGGTAACAACAACCATTCATATTCATTATCTAACATAGAAGGTTTAAAAAAGACATGAGCTATCAACATTGGATACTAAACATATCTTCATAAAATGAGAAAAAATTAATTGTATAAACATTCTTTCTTACTTGTTCCAGAATTTAAAATGGACCATGCCTAAAAGGCTTAATATTATTATACTTAGCTTAACATTTTTATCTATTTAATTAAACCCATACCTTGTCTCTAATAAGGAAACTATTCCAAGATCTATGTTGATCCTGTCTTGGTTTGTAATTGGCTTGTGACTCCTTTAACATATATTGAACATGTAAATGAATTTGTTGGATCTTATGTATATTTTTTTTTATCTTTGTGTATATCTAGATCCACTTTACTATTTCCTCACTTTATATGTATGAAAAAAATCAAATACACAAGGAGTAAAGAAGATAAAGCATGTAGCAAAAGGAGACTTAATAGTGTAATAAGGCATTACCTTGTTATAGGAATGTTAAAAATACATGTAATTTTAATCCAAAGAGATAGGATGCTTCCTATTGTAGCACCTTAAGAGAGGTACCAATGTTATAATCATGACCAAGTGATTTTACGATTGGTTTGTGGTAGAAAAGAAATATACCATTTCAATATGGTATCCATCTTATCCCACTACATGGTATTTTTTTCAAAGGATCCAAGACTATCAGTCTGAAATAATAGAAATTAAAATACTAAAATGAACCCAAAAAGTAACTAAAAACACCTAAGCTACATCACTACCTTTGAGGGTCCTCTTACAAGGAATGAAAATTCACATCTTATTGAAATAATCCACTATGAAAAATATATTTTCATGTCCATTCCTTGTGATATACAACCCATGAAAAAAATATATGTAAATTATTTCTTGTGACTTAGATTGAATCATTAATGGTATGTATAAACCCAACATCTGGTCACTAGGCTTACTTATACTACATAATACACATCCTCTTATGAAATTGACAACACCTATTTTCATATTTAGATAATAATAATACCTCTATAAATGTTTAAAAACATTTATAACAACAAAATTACCTATAAGTTTTGATGAGATTCCATCATTGTGTTCACTCTTTCCACCTAAGGTAATAAAGTAGTCCAAACTTATAGAGAAATCCATCTTGAAGGTAATAATACTCATTGGTCTCAAACCTAGACCTTATGAATATTCTATTTGAAGAAATGTCCCCCAAAAATATTAACCATGCCCATATCTCTCTACATAAAACTCTTACATAAAAATCTCAAGAAGAGTTATTAATCTCGTGACTCAAAGCAAAGGACATCTACATATTTTTTCATCTAGTTTCTTAGTTACACCATTGTTATATTTTTTTAGAAAATGAAATTATCATACAAAAACCCATACTCTTATAGTATATAGTGAGTTAATTTTATTTTGAGATTTAAGATATTAGAGAGGTTGATGGTATGTATGAAAAATAGTTTCCTTACTAATGAGATTGTGATTCCATATCTTGACCCTTTAAAAGGACCATAAAGTTCTTTGTCCTATGTATAATAAATCATAATTGCACCATGATATAATTTTTTTTACTTAGACTAGGGGGAAAATGTTACCAGAAAACCCCCGGGTTTCGCCGGCAAACTTTTTAACGTGACCGGCGGTGCTGGCAAGACACACCATCCGGTTCCACGGGGCAGGGAGGGAACTTGAACACTTGACTTGCAGAGCATGGCGAAAATACATAACCAACTGAACTATGCCCCCCGCCCCCACCATGATATAATTATTAATGGTAACATAATAAATTACCTCATTGTATAAGGAGAACACCCATATAATCGTCACTAGTATTTGTTTCCACCTCAATGTGCAACTATAAGTTAGGTAAATCTAAAATAAGAACATCACTATTCTTGTGATCGAACACATCAATTACACTTTTTTTATTCTTACCTTAATTAAAATTATTATCACCTACTATAATGTAATGTAAAGGTTTTAATATGGATGAGAATTTATTGATTAAATTCCTAAACTACTAAATTACACACACAAATATTCTTGTCTTGATCACATTGGAAAGATTTGGAAAATTTATGTTTGCCTATTCTTTCATTGTATAAATATTTGATTCCCTATCTTGAATCACATACCCAAAGAAGGCAAGTGATAATTTAAAAAACTTACATTTATTCTCACTAAAAAATAACATGTTATCAAAGACATAACATGATGAACCCTAATTAGATACCTAACTATGATGGTCCTACAAAGGAGGTGACTGTTGACACATCCACTATGATAGTGGTGACTGTAGGATCTAGCATGAATGAAGCTAAATTTAGAGCATGAGTTCCTAATCTAGTTGTCACTAGAGCCAAAGTTAAAATAAATTATTTTTTTCTTTTACCTATGTAAATAAGAATAGTTTCTCCAGACCTTGTAGATCGAATAGGGGTTCCTCTTCTCGAGAGTCCTAAGTAAAGTTGGAGATGTAATTATATGGTGATGGAGGTGGGTATAATATAGCCTCACAAGCATCCTTCGTATACAGATGCAACCTATAAAAATGTAAGGGTTAAATATTTATCCCTAAAAAGTATACATCTTATTATTTATTTTTAAAATATAACTCTTGAAGAGATTGCAGATATGGAAGAACATTAATTCAAGTTTGGAATGATCTACAAGTTCAAGGGTTTTTGGCCTTCCCTACAGAATCTACGTTCTTAGTTTACTAATAATTAGAAAACCCTTATAGATTGAAAAATTAAAATCCACCCATTGCAAAAGGTATTTTAATTATTATTTTTAGTTCTCTAATAGATAAATATCTTGTTTCGAACATGTATGGGATTGGGATAAACATTGACTACTATTCAAAACTTGGCATCCTAAATTGTTTATGCCTCGACATGTATCATAGGTGTTCTTAGTGTTTAAATAACACTTCTCATTTTATAATTTAGGAAATTCAAATCATGAGTTGTAGGTTGTGATAATTGGATCATCTTTGATGAAATAGAGGTGGAGCAAGCAAACTATTCCACAATATTTATATTATTTGGTGGTTATGAACCACCATGGTCAATTCAACAAAATATATGAAAATTATGAAGGATATATGCTATTATTAGTGAATTATTATCAAAATATAAGATGAATATTAATCTAAATGAATATTTACAATGGGGATTAAACTAGGGTGAACTAGTTAGAAAAAATAAGTTAAAAAGAAAGGTAGGGCAAAAAGAAATTATATTATTGTTGATCTTTGTCTCAAACATCATGACAAGGCTTAAATTCCAACTGAACATGTATTTAACCATATGCTCAAATCCCACTACACATCAGACAAGTATATAAGGATAATATGAAGAAATATAAGTATCAATTGATTTTGATTTCAAGATTTAGTACTGCAATAAAATGGCATTTGCACATCTTTATGTTGAGAAAATAAAACAAAGCAAATTCAATGACATTTAAATAATCTAGCATTGGCCCAAATTATCAACCCTATATTGAAGAAACACATCTATAATTATTAAAAAAACCTTCAAATCTAAGACCTAGAATAAATAATTGAGAGAGAAGCCACGAAAATAATTCACACAAACAATTGAGATAAACTTTACAATATTCCATGCTTGTAGTAAATTGATCCAAAAATTTGAATCTAGTTTTATCTCTTAAAACTCCATCTTATTTTTAAAATAGACCATGATCCTTTTATAGAATGTAAGGAATCATGTCAATAAGTTACATTAACTTACAGGTATACAAAGTAAGGATAATTGTCCTTTCTACAAAGTTTCTATAATACACTAGAGTTTTCCAAAAGACCTAACCTTTAAGAAAATGTGCTAACAGATTTGCATATGCCTTTACAAGATAAAATTTAATTTTTTAAATATTACAAGATTCATATGGAATAGAATATTTTTAACTTGCTGGTGGGCACTGTGTTGATGTAACCTCATGATTCTATAGAAGGATATTTATTCTGTAGTACTAGTTATTGATAAACTAGAGATCAATTATTGGTTTTAAGAAAAGCTCCTATCCATGGTATTCTAAGTTCTTAATGTTAGTTTCAACCTTTTCCATAGTTTATTTGATGCCCCTAGCATCTCCTATTTTCTATCTAGAGAGAAGTAAACCCATGAATTTTCTATTGCCTTTAGCTCTTTGGTTTCCTCCTTGTTTTATTACTTCTTTCATGAATTGTAAGGTAATTTATTTGAACTCTTCATCTCCTATGAGACCCAATGGGCCGAGGGTTGTGGGCTATTTGATTGAGGTATCTATGATATGAGACATTTCTCTTTCAAACTATTTCAATTCTTTAGTAAGGTTTTCTATAGCCTTAGACCAACTATTTAGGGGCTCAATTTTGTCAACCAATATGGCCATGGACATATTCAAATGTGCCCTACTAATAGTTCTAAAACATAGGACTAGATTTTCAGATAAGGTTTTAATTAGTTCTCTCACTTAGAAGCTTGTAACCTACCATTGGCCAACTTATCCTATTTTTTTAGAGATTTGCATCTCTATTTACTTTTGTCTCACTCTATATGTTTTCAAATATTTGAATAGTCCCATAATGACATCCTTATATTTATTAAACTTGTCTTCATGAATGGACAACACAACAACCTACTTTAAAATCTTGTTTTCTTGTAGTAGACCCTTGGTCATTGTATGCAACTGATCACTTTGAGCCTAGGCTACTTCAAGGATCTTTTATTCAAATGTTTTGTCTTGTCTTGGATTTTTCCCAACTCTTGGAATTAAGCCAACAAATGGTTTAACATTTTGTAAAGTAAACTTTTCATCCCTTTTCTCAATCACTCATTCCATACTAGTAGGTCATGAATTAAACCTAGCTCCTACTTATGATTTAATTACTTTTGGAATAAGGATCTCAACTTGTGCCTTTCTTGAAGCTCTAGGAGTATCCATTTGAGTGCCACTAGACCCCCCAGGGTCAGTCATATTTCTCTCTTTCTCTTGTCATTTCATCTCCAGAATCAAGGGTTTGAGTTCTTCATGAACATGAATGTTTACTGACTTTGTGATTGCCCAATGGTGGTGCATGGTTGGTATATTTTGCATTTTTACATATACAAACCACTCAAGAATAATTAGTTCATGAATTAGGTTGTCATCACTAATGATATTGACCTCACTCAATGAATTAGTGGAGGTCAATCTAGCTTTATTTTATCATACAAAGATGAGCATCAATTTAGCCTTTCTCTTATGTGGGGGAGTAATGGGAACTAGGTATAATGCTACCTTATATATTTTATCATTTGTTGCCTCTAATTTATCCTTAGTTTTGGGTTCAAGTTCTTCCACTTGTTCCTTTTTTTCATTTGAATCATAGGCATTGTCCAATGTTTGTAATGCATCTTCTACTATTTCACCTAGATCTAATCTAATTGTCTATATATTGAATAGGAGACTCTAGTCTCTTAATCTAGGCTGAAGATGATGCCCCTTGACTAGGTCTGCATTCTTTAGGCCTCTATTTACTCTTAACTTTATGTTTTTGTGCAACTTATCTCTCAGACTATTATGTTTCTATATGTTATTGAGTTGGAAGAGGTCTAGAAGATGGACCATACAATAGGTTCTATTGACTTAGACTAAGTTTCCAAATGTCATCAATTCCCTTCTAATCTCTTAACAACCTTGCTTTTAGGTTGATGTTTAGTTTCTTCAACCTTTCAAGGACTTCATAGAAGGATGAATATTTTGTTTACCCATGGCCATAAGAACTTGGGTGATGCTCATAAGTCACATTTATTAGTTTGGCCTTCAAGTGATATGTGACCTTATCATTAGGGTCCCATTGGCTCATGTCATCATGTTGTAGTTTGAAAAAAGCTCTACATATAGGAACATCTTCAATGTTGTTCCAATACTAGAAGATGGTACTACCAATAGCCAATGGTAAAATATGCAACAATACTTTCCTTTTTTCTCTACAAACACCATGTATACCATTACATATTTTAAATGAAACTTTTAGCTCTACTAATTTATTTAGAACATGGACTGCTAACTTCAATGGAGTGAATTGTGTTCCATCAATCCAGATGATGGTGAAGTCCAAGTGAAACCATATATCCCTAATGGATTCAATGGATTTCTATGCTAATGGGTTCATCCTTGGCATAGGGTTCCTTGTTATGGCATCACTCAAATGATGATAGATGAAATCACATATAAAATGAATATGTTCTTTGTATTTGAAGATATTTAGCTTGGATTAAAATTGGGATAGTATTTGTGTCCTCTTAGGAGACCATCCCATAAATATAGGGATATCAATTGTGGTAAGTAGGGTATCCAAGAGATAAGACATCACATAAAATTTTCTCCTAGTACCTTTCTTGATTGTGAAGATCTATCTATATAAACATGTACTAATAAGCTCACTAATAAAACAAACCAGGGGAACCGATATGCTACCAACATAAGTGGTTGTGGGGATTTCATAGAGTTTTTTTATTAGGGTCATTATTATTCTAATTATAGGTCAAAATTGGTTGATGGGAATGTTTCCATTAGGGTCAGCAAACACATAGTTTTTATAATCCGGCCATGGCACTAGGATGGTTTTGACAATCTTATAGTAGTTATCAAATGTAATGGGGGAAACAATGAAAATGTTAATGAGTATGTTTATTAATTAGCATGCCCTTTTCAAGTTTATATTATTTGAAAATAGGGAGGACATTTATATAGTGAAGTACATTTGGTTTAGCTGCTGCATGGTGAAGGCTTGTCATTTGTGCTGCAACCAGGTCATAATAATTTATCTTGAAGGATGTAATATTCTCATCTTCTTTATTTATGCATCACAATTCCTCAATTATCTAAAATATCTAGGACCAATTATTTTTTTAAGTGTTTAAAAACATGGTGTCGAGTGCTGTGTGTTTAAGACCCTTCCTTTTGATTATATGGTCAAGTATAGCTTGGTGTTCTCTCTATGTTTCTTCTGGGATGCCATGAATTTGATTATTATAAATTTCTCACTAGTAGTCTAAAAATGGTCTCTAGATTATTTTGCACTTGCTCAAATGATAATTGGGTTCTTTATGGATTGATTATAGTTAATTCAGGATTGAGTTAGGGCTCTAAGTAGAGCTAGGGCTTCTTTATAGCTTTAGTGGAGATGTTTTACTTATAATTAGGTGAATTCATGCCTTGGATTTTATTTAGACCTTTGCATTTATATGTTTGCTTCTCCAAGCCAATAAAATATCTATTTTTATCATATTGTGCCCATGTGGCATCTATGTGGCATCCTACTGGTAGCTTTTATGACACTTTTCATATAATGATTTTAAAGAATTAGTCATTTCCTTTTAAAATTTACCTTTTATTTTTTACTATTTGATATTCATGCACGAATCAATGCAAACCATTGATATCAATCCTGAGACATGCACGTTGTTGGTCCTTATCTATATCAAGCCTCTTGGTTATGCCACTTGGTATTTGTATGGACCTTCAAAGCTTTACACATCATCAGTCCACATCTTAACATGATTCTACCACATTTTGGTCTAATGCTTACCAAGAGATTTATTGAAAAGTCCATCCTAGTTTCACACCATCTGATTAATGTTACCTAATCATTTGTGAACCATAGATCTTATAAATGTACACAATCTCTAATCAATATCAGGACTTATGAAGAACCTAGACTACATACTTTAGGCTATAATTATCTTTTGTGTTAACAAACATGAGAAGAACTTTAGACTAAAATTTTAGGCTAAGTTTAAAACACATTAAAAGGGGGTCTTGAATAACAAAAGGATCTAATGTAAGGTTTTAAATTATGTTTTTATCATGTTAATAAATATGATAAAACTTTAGATTAAAAATTTTAAGCTAAGTTTTATGGTAATGGTACCTTTTATTAAACTAAGCTCATTAGGATCAAAATACCATGGGACATATATAGACTAAGGTTCATGTCAATATTTAAAAACATGACTAGATTATAGTATGATATTCAAGATTAACCTATGCAAATCTAAACATAATTATAAGGATCTTGAGTCTAGACATGGATTTAAATAAACTAGATTAATCTATGGGAGGTCAATTTTTACATTGAGATGCAAGTCTTAAGGGCATATATGTTTTGAGTGAAATTAGCTCTTGAGCTAAATTTTGATGGTCTCATGGACATCAATAATGGCCTCATGAGGATCAATGACATTCATGTGACTGTCAAAATTAATATTTAATACCTTTTCATATGGTTCTAAAATTTGATGGCCTCACAATCATTAAATAATGGGCACGAGAGCATCAAATTTAATCCCTGAACATAGTTGGTCCCACAGAAGCTTGGGTTTAATATGCTTTGTTAGATTATCTTCTAAAAGTAAGTGAAAATTGTAAATAATGATCCGAATAGATGCATGTTATTTTTTCTTATATTCCTAAAGTGGATATAATTAGTATAGGGCCATATATAGAAATTAGACTAAGTCTTAAGCCTAAGTCTTTGAAACATAATAAAACATTGACCCCTTGAATAATTAAAAAAAATCATGATGAAATACATTATCCTAAGGACCTTTTGATATTGAGTTCAAACATGAGAGTTCCACATGGTAACTCTATAGGGCTCATGATATTTGACTCGATTCACATTGTGAAGAGTCTATAGAGTGTTGATTTATGTATGGGCTCCCATTAGAAATCAATTATAATTTGAGTGATTGAGAGAGATTGGATCAATGGATCAAATATTTTTCTTTTAGATATCTTCTACTCCATTTGAACAATGTTTCCTAATGAAGTGACAACCATCAATCCTATGAAGAAGCAAAATATTTAATTTAGAGCTCAGGACAACGTAAAAACTTATCCTAATATCTTAGGGATAAGGTCTCATTTATGTTGAAAAACATGATTGGGGCCTTAGGACTAAGACATTAAGCTAAATACTAAGAAAGTCCATGAAACATAAAGTGAGGCCGAGCTAGGAAAGTAAAGGACCTTGCAAACATGAAAGTTAAATTCATTTTTAAAATAAAAATGGGACAAATTAGGGAGAAATATGAAGGGACCAAACATGATTTTTAATCTAGGGCATGGTCTTATTTACAACAAACATGATTAAGCCTTAGTATAAACATTTAAATTAGTTCATTGCATTCTTTTAAAGTACCTTCCTATTTTCCTCCCATGATGTTTGGATTTAAATTTAAGAATATAATCAAGTATTTTTGAAGGAGGGTTTCAAAGAATTCAGAACATGGATTTAATCTTGAGTTCCTATAGACCAAAGTCTAGTAAAATCTTGAGTGAGGATTAATTTATAAAATTCAAGTGTAATCCAATTGATGAGGGTCATATGAAACCTGTGATTGAAGCATGAAGATTCATTGTTATAAAAATTAGGCCAAGTTAAAGTAAGATCATGAATAAAAAGGCCACCCTTACCAGACATGGATGAAATTAAAATATAAATAATCTCCAAAACATTTAAATTTTTTAGTGTTAAGTTTCAGAGTTGCACAAGGGTCCCTATTTTTTAGAAATGGGGGTATGTTCACGTCAACAAATAGTCAATTTTAATGGAAACATAACAATATGTTAGAACTTAAAGATTCTAGTTCAAACAAATAGCTAGGTCACTTATTCCACTTGACCAATTCCATTATTAAGATCATTTTATGGTTGAAACAAACCTTGCATCTATAGAATTAAGGTTAAACATCAAAACATAACCATGTTATGTGTGTTCTTTGATTCTACCTACTATTTTCCATGAAATTGAGGGGATAAATTCTAGGTTTCAAGTATTTAATGATTAACCATGACTTGGAGCATGTTTGAATACTCATTAAGCATCATGCTCTTAGTTCAAAGAAGTCTTGGGCATTGCTCTGTTGTCAACTAGGTATCCATATGCTTGATAAATATGCCTTTATCTCTACTCACAGCCTTACTCCACTACCAACTAAGCGTGCATAATCTCTGTGGATACTACTAGAATCACCTTTGCTTGATTTTTTTTAAATTTTGAAATAAGCTCTTATTTTTGTATTTTTAGATATTTTGGGATTTCTAGCAAATATTGGAAACTAAGATATCTAGGTTTAAGGATTTAGTCAGGTGTCTGATCCTCAAATAATCACCTATGGTTGTAAAGTTTGTCCCAGACAATGATATTTGTTAAGTGTAAACATGATTATGCCTTAAAAATTTCAAATTTCATTCTACATGTATATTCATTCTTAAAACTAATCTTAGATCAAAATAATGTTTAAGTATGTATAGAATAGTTAACATATTCACTAGTCCTTACTAGTTTATTTAAATTATAACATCAAGTTCATATTTCAAGCCCATGGTCATCACATGTTGAAGACCCATACCATCATTTATAAACTTATGAAGTTATTTGATAAATCAAGTAAACTTTAGGCTAAGGGTTATCCAAAAGAACCTATTAAAAGTAAAGAATAAAGTAACAAAAAGCAAACACACAATGAAAAGCGAACACACAATAAAAAGTAATAAATCAAGAAGAAAATCAAGCAAATGTATACAAATAAGGGATAGGAAGGAAAAGGACAAAATGGAACTAAACTAGTCTACCTACACTAATTCTAACCATCCTTATATATTTACTCCATGAAGATCCTAAGTGGAGCAACAAAAAAGTAATACTTGAGATATTTCCCATTGGTAAGCAGTTTGAAATCTAATCCTTGTAAATTTTTTAGTTTAAATATCTTATCTCTAAATATTTATACAATATGATAGGTTACAATATATATAGGTGTGAATTTACCATGTTTTACCTTAGCCTCAGATGCCTTATCCCAAAGAATAACTAAGTCTCCCTTCCTAAACACCTTGAATTTTGATCGCTTGTCAAACAAAATTTATATTATGGTTTGGTACCTACTAATGTTATGAAAATATTCTTATCGATCATCTTCCATTTTAAGTATTTCAGGTAGCCTTGAGTTTTCAAATTATTGGTCTTCCTCCATATACTCTTGTATAAACTCGTAAGTTGGTAGCTTAAGTGTGATGGGGAATATGGGCTCTTGGCCATATATCAGTAAGAAGGGAGATGATTTAAGGGCATGTTTGACTCTTGTTATATCTTCCCAAAGGTCATATTTGAGGATCTTATGCCATGTTATAGATTTGTTTGCAATAGACTTATTAACAACTTTCATCAAATTCCTATTTATTGATTCAAACAATCCATTTCCTTGAGGGTAATAGTTAGATGAGAACTTGAGGATAATACCATTATCATATGCCCATTCTACCATTTATATGGATATAAATGTAGATCCATTGTTAGATACCAAAGAGAGTGTAGTCCCAAATATGGTGCATATGTTTTCTTCTAACAATATGATCACTTCTTTAATCCCACACTATTTGGAAGATAATGCTTTAGTCCATCTGGTGAAATATTCAGTATCTATCAAAACATATTTTTGACCTTCTAATGAGCTTGGATTGATGGCTCCAATAAAATCTAGCCCCCACTAGGTGAAAGGTATGTCAATCATGACTGGATGTAAAGGCATGGCTGCCTTTGGATTTTTTGTGCTAAAAATCTAGATTGAATGACATTTCCTCACATGATTATGAGCATATTTAAAGATGGTGGCCTAATAGTATCCATTCCTAAGGATATTGTGCGTTATTATCCTTTCATAGGGTTTACCACTAAGTTAATGCTAAGCCAATGTGAACTTGAAGAGAGAAGAGGTAAGGGGATGTATGTTCTCCTAGAATATTGTGAGTTATTTCCTCTTCTTTAGATACACATCTTAAGTACACACCTTAAAAGTTATTTTAGTATAATATTTCATTTTTCATTAGATAATGAGCTTCTTTAATCCTTAGGGATATTTTATTCTCCCTAGTTAGTCCTGCAAGACAAGTTCCATTAATGAGTAAGTGAATGATGAGATCATACTAGTAATTAGGTTGAAAATTATGTTGATTAATTTGTAAAATACTTAGTTTGGGGTTAATATTAGTAATCATTTGAATTAGATCTTGACAGCTTACCAATTTTGTAGTCTTCATTGCTATGTCATATTCTAGGAGAACATACATCCCCTTACCTCTTCTCTCTTCAAGTTCACATTGTCTTAGAATTAACTTAGTGGTTGGGCCTGATAGAATGACATGGACTTTATTCCTAAGAATGTAATACATAAATTTCTTGATGGATTTGACTAATATCAAATCTTTTTTATCAATTCAAAGATAATTTAACTCAACATTTTTCAAGTTAGTGCTCATAAAATCAATTGGATGGTCACACTCATCTATCTTTTGGGTTAAAAAAAATAACAATTGTATGATCAGAGGAAAAAGAGTAAAGAAAAAAATCTTTTGAAAAGTCCAAAATTATCAAGAGTAGGGATTGACTGATTGCCTTTTTGATGTAACCAAAGGTCTTCTTTGATTCTTCATTCCATGAGACTTTAACATCCTTATTTATCATATCATTTAATGATTTGACATTTTTTTGGAGCTCTCTTTGTTTAGCTTATCAATTTCCTCTAAATCATAGATGAGCTCACATTCAAGGTACATCTCTCCTTCTTCTTCATCTTAATCTTCAACTTTTTCTTGATCTAGATCTATAAAAGTTAATGCTACTATCACAAATAGGGATTTATTTCCCTTAGCCACAAAAGCACAATCATGATAATAATTTTAACTATCTCCATGTTTCATTGAGTCATTGTCTTATTTTATGTAGAGACCTTTCTTATTTTTGAATAAGTTCTTCTTCTTGGGATAATAGGGTTTCACCTTTTTGCTACTCTCTACTTGGTCAGAGTTATCCTTTTTATTATGAGGGAATTCAGTGAAAAAATGTCATACTTAACCACAATTAAATAATTTAAAGGGTAACTTACCTTAGTAATTTCCAGATTCTCTCTTAAATCTCCTAATAAAGTTAGCTTCTTATACATCAGTCTCCTCAGATCCAGAAGAGGATTCTTCTACTTTTTATTGATTGATAACTTTGAATGAATCTTATCTCTTGAAGATGTTTGTCTCTCACTCTCATTTCATAAGTTATTAAGGTCCCATAAAAATCATCAATATTTAATTTATTTAGATCTCTTACTTCTTCTCTTGCATATATTTTATAATTGTATCTTGATGGCAAAGACCTTAAAACCTTTTTGATAATGATTGACTCTTTCATTTCTTATCCAAGGCCTTTGATTACATTAACTATTTAATCTACCTTGAGGAGATAGTCTAAAATCTTCTCCTTTTATTTTATCTTAAGACTCTCAAACTTGCCTTTATAAGTTTATAGCTTGGCCTGCTTTACCTTGTCATCTCCTTTATAGATGCTCTTTAGTTTTTTCTAGATTTTTTTAGCATTTTGATAATGCATCACTTTGACAAACTTAGTCTTTGATAATCCACAAAGAATAACATTCTTTGCCTTAAAATTGCTCTCATATGTCTTTTTAGGAGCTTGATCAGTGGTAGTTATAGAAGGGGATGTATATCCATTTACTACAGACATCTATACATCAAACCCTAATGAGGATAAGTATGCTTCCATTCTTATACTACAAAATGCATAGTTAGTTCCATAAAAGAGAGGTGCCTTGTTTGATGAAGATCCTTCTTGACTATCCATATGTATTATCCTTCTAAGATATACCTAAGTTGATTAAGCTTCTTTCAAGGAACCTAGCTCTGATACCAATTATTGTAACACAATTAGATACTAAGAGGGGGGGGGTGAATCAATATATTATTAAATTTAATCTTTTTCTAACCTTTTAATTTAGATTGAAAATCAAATCAAATATGTAGAGATCAAAAGCATACACACAAAAACATGACATTATATTTATATGTGAAAAACTCAAGGGAAAAACCATGGTGAGAATAGCTGCTATAATCTAATATTATAATTTAACTTCATGTTTCAAAGCCTCACTAGCAAAACTCATTGGTTACACTTTTAAAGACACCAATATCCAATCTAAGAACCAACTTAGATGAAACTCATTGGTTATAATATTTAAGGGCACCAACCCTAAGTAGACAATAATCCCCTAACTGAGAACCAACCCAATTTGTTTGATGGCACCAACTAATAATATCTATGGAGATACAACTCCAATGTACAAAATATATTGATGAATGAATCCATCTATATCTCTCTATTAAAAGTATAATCTATAACTGAACATTCTTTTCACATTCTCTCTATGTGTTTTTCTTCTCTCTATGCCTATTATTCTATGTTTAGATATGTCTCTATTTGATGCTCTCTCTCTCTCTCTCTCTCTCTCTCTCTCACACACACACACACACACACACACACACACACACACACACACACACACACACACACACACACACACACACACACACACACACACACACACATTGACTATGTCTATATATTTTCCTTTTTGACACAACTCATCAACAACAACTCATCATATGAGCACTTTTGCTTGTGTCTTGATATTCTTAAATTATGACATAGTTCTAAATGCTCCTACTCATTTTTTCCTTTGTCTAGATATCATATATATAAATAATTTATCTATGGTTCCATTTATTCTATGTGTTCACACTTGGACTATAACACATTAGACAAATTTAGGACTTTAGTTCATCATGACTCAAACTATTAGTTCCCGCATCTTGATTCCATGTATCACTACCATAATTTTAGGTCTTATTACTATCTATATTTTTGTTGGACTCAAGTTTTGATACATATACTCATCAATGTAGATTTGATTAGTTAGATAGATCAATATCATTAATTATGTCAAGATATAGAGATCACACACCAGTTCCTACATGTTCTTATAGCTAATCATTTATCTAAATATAACTTCAAATACCATTCACTGATCTTGTGTTTGGCACCATGATTTAATGGTCTCTATTTAATTGGCTCAAATTTAAAATGCATCCATTTGATCACATTTTGATAGGCTCACACTATCCACCTGATCTTTATATACTTTCAAACATTAGCTTTATCATATTTAAAATGCATCCATCAATCTTATTGATCTTATATACCACATGTCAATTGATGTCTGAAGATGCACATTCTTTATCTCTCTCTAGACATTAAAATTTGAGATCTTTATCCCATCTCACTACTTCCTATATATTTAGATCAATTTTGATTTTTCTTCCTATATGCTTGATGTTTAACTCGCCACTATGTTGATAAACATTGATCACTTTTTTCTATATAAGTTCACTCACTCTATTGGATCTCCTTTATATGATCATCCACTCACTATTAGATCTTTTGACAAGCCCAATCTTTATGTTTGCTTAGTTATCAAAAGAGTGATACTTGGCATTAGAGCATTCCATTTATATATTTTTGTCAATTTTACTATTGAGACACTTGGTAATCTCACATTTCTCATTAACCTTCTCACTATAAACCACTATGTTAATTTAATGTCTAGGCTCTGTGATTGTGACACTTATCCATTGTGCATTAACTCAAACATCCTTTTGATAATTTGAATTTGTTGGATTATCTATGTATGATGAAGGTATAGTCATTGATCAATCTAGGACATAATATAAAGTCTAAGACTTAGGAAATATTAACTCCTTTGATCACTGATCGAGCTAGAAATTACTAGGTTGAAGGAATTGTTTTACAATGATGATAAAGACTTAAGTTATAACATAAGGTACTGGATCCCACCTATATCTCATCAAAATTAAAATATAAAGTGTCTATTGATACGATGACATAATCCCTTAGGGTTAAATAGATAGACCCTATTTTTTCTACGAGCAAAGATAATTCAATTTTGAGCGCATTCATTCTCCTTTGAGCCTATGGACCACATATTCAAGATCCTCATGATAAACCCATAAAATATATTCTATTTATTTCCTTTGAAAATGTCCATAAATTATCTCTGTAAAATCATGACAACTTTACAAAATTATGTGCATATTTTAACTGAGTATGGAGACCATTTCAATATGCCTGGAAGGCTAACTTTGCACTTGCATAACTCTTGTTGTGATTAATATTATGACCTAAAAGTTAGCACATATGATCCTCTTATATATGGGATTCCATCTATATTACCATTTTATCTTGAATTATTCATACGTGAAAGGTATGAGATCATGAAAATGTCTTCTCATCTTTTCCATCATAGACCCAAAATATCTAGTTGATCAATATGAGGTATCAGATGAATTCCAATCATGTAAACAAGAATTATAATCATTTTTGACTTCTTATAGGATAATTTTCATATCGTATAATTACCATATTCAATATTGAACACCAATGATATGCTCATAATCTCCATTTTGACATCCATGACAATCATATTTCCAACAAATTCCAATATATTTTTTTTAATAATTGAAAGTTATTAAACAACTATTAGATATTATTCTAGTTTATTCAAATAATTTAATATTTTTTACAAAAAATGTTTAAGTAATTAATATTTAATTTTAGTGAAATTTATTAAAAAATTAATAAATGATCCTCCCGCAATTGGAAGTTGATCTAAAATAATCTTTAAATTCACAACAATCTTTGAGAATACTCACAAAATTAAATGAAACAAAAAATAATATCTTTTTAGGGAAGCTAATAAAGTTATTGATATCAAATCCAATCTCAAAGATTCTACACATTAAAAAGTAAAAAGATGATATTAAAAATATTTATCAACAATAAAAAACTTTGGTGGCCACGCTATTATTAATAATAATTTGAAAAAATCAAATATTAAGTCTCTAGAATGCTTAGGGAGTTCTGATGGTAATGATAAAAGAGCATTTAATATATCCCACACTTTGATAGATTGAATGGCAATTTAGAAATGTCAGGATTTAATATTCATAACATTAGTAATTATTATATATGTTTATTTATTTTAAATATATTATAGCATATTAGTTTAATGGTTATTATTAAGAACTATAGTCCTCTAAGGTTTGTTATTACCCATGACTATTATGGGTTATTAGATATTATGTTATAGGAAGTAGTTGTGCTATCTTGATGGCTATATAATATCCAATTGTATCATATCAAGTTAATAAATGAAAACATAATGTTACTATTGTGTGCAATTTGTATTTGTATCTCTAATTTGTTAACAGTGGTATCATAGTGGGCATTGTCTAGAATAACTATGGACTTGTAAAATCATGTCAAGGGTAGTTGATTGGTTATTTGTCCCTATAGATGAGTTTAGTTTTGTGTGAATCAATATTAAAGCATTTGTATTAAGATCTATTTCTATTTACTTATGTAAATTTCTATCATAAGATGCCAGCTTTATCCATAGATACTATTTGGAGCTCATGTATTTCTATAGTGAACAAAACCATTAACGGTTTCAATCTAAGGCTTAATATTTTGTATGATACCAATGCATCAAAATTAGGAGGAATATTATATAATATCATTCACCATTCATTGTGTTGCTAGATAATTATACCTCAAATCTACATTGAGAATTATTATTCTCTAATTTGTATCTATATTAAGGTGGAATTTTGACAATAAAAGCATCATCACAGCTATCATGTGACTTTCAATAGAAAATGCATTTTAATGCCTATGTGATTATTTATCTAATTCATCTATCTTAGGTGTAGTCAAAGGAAAGAATACTCTTAAGTTGTACAATAGCCACAATCTAGATTCAAAAGTTTTGGCATAGTTTGTAATTACATCTAAACTTGTATGAAGGAATTTTTGGTTTTGCATCTATCATACCATGCGATAAATTATAAAAAAATTAAAACTTTGAAAATTCATGCATTTTTTGGGCTAATAATTTATCATGAGGCATGAATTCATGTTCTATTGTCCCATAATGAGTAGCATGTGTATGCCATCACTTTAATTTCAACTCAAGGTAGTTTTGTTTAGTTGTGAGTCTATTTATTTAGGTCTAAATACATTTAAGTATTATAATTAAGTATTTTATCCACTTTGGATCATGGATGTAATTTTTTTTTTATGGTCTCATTAATTTGGTAGATCAATTTTATTTAATTAGTGGTCATTAGATTCAATTAATAAGTTAGTTTATTATTATTTTTTATTATTCATAAAAAAAGGTTTGAAAAGAGTTTTATATTTTTAATGTATCATTAGTGTCATTTAGGTTTAGTCATAAGTTTTTATTAAGTTCATAATTATTTTTAAAGTCATATAGTCAATTTTTTCAATAGTATGTCAAAATAAAATGTGTCAGATTTTGTTAAAAAAAATTGAAGTCTTTTTGAGTAAGTACCCAAGTCATTATTGTCAAACATTTTTAAAAAATATAAAAAATGTATTATTAGATGCATTATTGCTTGTACATGACATCCATTATTGTAAATTGAGATTCATCATCAAATTTGCTAAGTAGTTGATACTAGAGGCTGGAGGATATACAGAGGTTGTAGGATAATTGGTGTCC
This sequence comes from Torreya grandis, assembly GCA_037957365.1. NCBI lineage: Eukaryota > Viridiplantae > Streptophyta > Pinopsida > Cupressales > Taxaceae > Torreya > Torreya grandis. Next base: position 151,870 of record JARHVA010008586.1, read on the forward strand.
TCTCATGAATCACCTATGAAGAGGTCGCATCATTTATATGGTGAAATTTTTCAATGTGTTTGTTTTATGTTGTACATGGTTTGGTTTTATTATGAAGTATAATTTTCAATAAAAAATTGAGCATTATTTTCCGATTTGGTGACTCTTGATGAAGAACATTGTGGAGAGAAAAATCACTAAAGTAGCACTTGGTTCTTTGAAAATGGTTTTTATATATCCAAGAAACCACAAAAGTGTATAAAATAGTTGAGGTTTCCTATCACCTCCAAGTTCATGGTCAACCTATAGATAGAAAACTAGTGGGGTTCAAGGTAATCTAGGAAACCACCAAAAGTGTTAAGCAAAGAGATGTACTCCTATCACTTCTAGGTTTATGATAATATTGTAAGGATAAACCAAGGTGTCAGCAAAGCCATGAAGCCATAAAGATGACATGCCACCTCAAAGACAAGCATGATACATGAAGAGTGTAATTTTTTTTTTACTATATATGAATTAATGGGGTGCTAGGAATTAATACTGTTAAGGGTGTGAGTGTTAGGATTTAATATTAATAACATTATTAATTTTTATATACGTTTATGTATTTTAAACCTATTATAGCATATTAGTTTATTTTTTATTATTGACAACTATAATCCCATAAGGTATGCTGTTACCCATGACTATTTTGGGTTATTAGATCCTATGTTATAAGAAGCAATTGTGTTATTTTGATGTCTATTTAATAACTAATTGTATTATATCAAGTTAATATATGAAAACATAATATTATTACTAAGTGTAATTTATATTTGTATCTCCAATTTGTCAACAAACAAATGAGATTATTAACAATACCACACTCAAGGAGGATGTAAATGATAAAATGAAGTATTTACTCTCCCACACATAGAGGATGGAATTCATATTTTTTAGTTATTATATGAGTCCTAATTCATATGTTAAAGTTTTCATAATTTCATATATTAAAAAATAATCAATCCTCTTCAACTCTAAATCGTGTCAATCCCCACTATTAAAAATGTGTCATTTCTCCCTCTTTGATGTGTTTCAAATATTTGTGCAACTACTTTGATTTTTATATCATCTTCAAAAGGATAATTTATCATACATTTATGGGGTTTGGACTAAGAATTGATCCACCCTTTATAAAAATTAAGTTGAGAAATGACCTAATTATTGATCTTTCCCCATTTATTCTATCATTTAGCAATCCCCAATTCATAATTATCTAGGTGATGGGAGAAGAGCAGATTCTAAAATGGCACAAAAGAATTGAAGGTGATTTGGTATCTCTACCACCTCAATAAAAATGTAAGATTTATCTGACTCAGCTATGGAAGGTGAACACACCAATATTGGATCTAAGGTGTTGAAAAGGAAAGGTGAGGATGACACATACTCCTAAATTATTTCACATTCAATACATTGAGACTAATCTAAATAAATCATTTCATTTATGTTTTAAATTTAGGGCTTCTAATGTTGAGTGTAACATTCAGGTGAATCAAAATGTCTTAAACTCAACAAATTAAAGAACCCCATCAGGTTTCCCTTTGATAGTTGGAATCTATATGAGGAAATAAGGTAAGAAAGTGAAACATGTTGGCCTTCTTGATGGATATTTTTGGATGATTGAGCATGTTGGTTACCCTCCAAGTCTACGCTCAATCCAAACCATTCTATCAATCTCAATATTGATAATGGATAAGATTATCTCAAAATTGAACATGTGTGTTATATTTTATCATGTGGTTTATGGGATTCTCTAGAGTAGGGACACACATGATGAATTCTTTTATTAAATGGGGGAATTCCTAGACTGATATGATATAATTGTCTCTTATAAAGTATAAAATAAAAGTTAAACTATCTAGTAAATTTAATATTTTTGTTAAGTCTTCTATCTTCCTCATCATCATTAAATTCCACCATTATACTCTCTATATTTCTTCTAATATTAAAATCACAAATATATTAAGTTATTAATGTATCTATATAGGTTATGATGCTAATTTAATATTTTTACCATAATATAAATAAAATACTTATCTTAACATGGAAAATGGGCATGTGCCCATTTTACATAAATACATATGAATGTATTAGATTATTAGCATTTTAAGTTATAATATTATAATATTATTTTACTATTAGTCTTGTTAATGGGAAATAATACTATGGCCTAATTCTTTATATTTTTCTATTTTTACAACATTGGTCTTCATAGTTATTCATAATTATTAGTCTTTATATTTTTCATAATTTTTAAATCCTTATTTTCAATTCTTCACTATATGGGACGTGGATATGATGTTAAATTAATGAGATGATGTCAATTTTTGCATTAAGTTATCAATTTTGACAATCTTCATGGCATTTAACGTTTAGAAGTATTCACTTCCCTAGATCTTGTATTTGATCATGAGTCCTCTTCATAATAATTTTTATTTCATTATAATAACTTCCAAATATATCATTTTTTTGTTAGTGCTCACATATTCATACAATGACTGAAATTCATGGTGAGATCATGCCATGTGTCACAATGTTTGTCACTCATAACCACTAAGTTACTATAAGGTATCAGGGCAAAAGTATTTTTAAATGAGATAATGTGAGTTAAGAAGATGATTACCATGTGTCATGATCTCATTCAATTGTAGCGATACATTACATGAGTATCAAGAAAAGGTTTCCAAATATGATATTATATGGTAGTATCAACATGCCACATGTCACTTTTCACTTACTCTCATATTTTTTGAAAGTCAATATGCAATTTACACATTTTAATTTAAGTCTAATAATAATAATAATAATAATAATAATAATAATAATAATAATAATAATAATTGTCATTGTCATTGTCATTGTCATTGTCATTGTCATTGTCATTGTCATTGTCATTGTCATTGTCATTGTCATTGTCATTGTCATTGTCATTGTCATTGTCATTATCATTATCATTATCATTATCATTATCATTATCATTATTATTATTATTATTATTATTATTATTATTATTTTAAAAATGTAGTAAATTTTCTTTGTGTAATATGTATAATTTTTGTGGGAAGTGTATGGACAAAATTAAATTAGGAATATTAATGAATTTTAAAAAGAAACATTAATTTTTTTGTTGTGCCCAAACACAAACACCCCATATTTTAAATTTAAATGGGGACCCAACATTTTTTAAATGTCTTTATTCAAGGTCCTATAAGCCTTAGATATCCATGATATAGGTTTTAACATATAAAAGGGTAAGGTCATCCTCAATAGCTAAATTTATAGAATTTCAAATTATGAAAATAAAAGCTTGGACAATGATTTTGATTTATTTTAAACCTTGGGTTTTTAGAATTGATTTTAAAAATTGACTTTATGCTTTTTGGATTAACAGAGAAAATATGTCATATCCTAGTGTCTCTTTGATTTTAATATGTTCATAGGACTATTCAGAAAAGCATTAAAAATGTCATCATCTAGGGTCCACATTCATCATGATTCTAGAAACTATTTGAGATCCAAGATCAGGATAAATGATAGGATCATGTTACTCATAACCCTTTGGCCATTACAAAAATATAAGTGTTCCAATGTTTTTGAGATACAATATGTTGACAAATTTCACTATAAATTTACTCAAAATGTATCAAAGTTTAACAAAATTTACATACCTTATCAATAGTCAGGGCATCAGAGGACATCCACATGGTAGGATCATGTTTAATCATGCTAAATTTAGCTTCATTAAAAGCTATAAGTTAAATAATTTATCAATCCCTCAATAACATGGCATGTATTATAACCTAATTAACCCAAAACCATGGAATTATTAACCTCATGGTTTTGATCTTTGTCTTGGTTTTACAAATGACTAATCTAGGTCCTAGTTTTCTAACACTTGACCCAGTTCTAAATGTCCATAAGAAATTTTTGTCCCAAAACTAAAAATGGGTGTAAAAATAATTAAATTTAGACCATGCTCAAATTAGTCATAACCTTACCTTTCTAAACAATTCTGTGTCTACATATAACCAAAAAAACTAGAGTTAATCCTTGATACCGGTCAATACTACTACTACATAGGGTATTACTTCTAACTCAAAAAAAATAAAACTTGAAACTATCTAATATATGGTGAAAAAATAATTAATGCATCTTTAAACATATAGAAGCACATGGGAAACAATGGTGAACATAATACCAACTAGAACCTCTAATTTCATAGATACAACATGCCTTCTAAAAAACCTAAAAACTATATAGAAAAACAGATATCTAACAAGATGCTAGAGATTGACATCTTTGAAGTAACATTACCCAATTGGTTTCAAGTGAAAAATATAAAAAACATGGTGATATAAAATGATAAGGTTATTCACTACTTTTGAGATCTTCTAGAAAGAGATGGATATCCATGAAAAAATTCAACTTAGTTAGATCCATATTTCTCTACTACTCTAAGAAATCCTAGTAAAATAATGGTCTTTCAGACCTATGACTTCACATTCCCAGTAGAATATGAAAATTATCATGAGGATAATACAAATGAAATTCACGCCTTCTAATAGTTCTATAGGAATAACTATAAGCTAGGTAAAAATCCTCCTACTACTAGTTCAACATGTTCAAATGATAATGTTCCTACTTATCCAAATCGTAAGGCATAAAATAAAATGCCTAATCCCAAAAGATATGACCATTTATAGAATATAGAGCCACAAATTAGGGGAAGCTAAAACAATGATGATGATATGCAAAATATCATGGCTAATATTAATATTCACGAGTTAACTCAGATACATGAACAAAGGGATTTATTATTCAAAGCCTTAATTAGAATATCCTACACCTAAAAATATAATGATGCACATGTAAATATGGTAATTTATAAGTATAATATTGAGCTACCACATTTACTTCTTGATATCAAAATGTATATAAGGAATGTGATTAATTATTTTGTTTAATCGAATGCCTTAACCAATCTGATTCCTATAGTTGTATGCAAAAAACTAGGTTTGATCCTACACAAGTTAAAAAGAGTGGTCCTATAGTTGAAAAAGTCTTTTTTCCCATGTGTTAGAGAGATTACAAATGTACACATCCAACTTGCATCTTAACGATGTCTACAATAGTAATTATATATCTTGGTCATTTAAATACCATAAGCTTATGACTTGTTGCTGAGCTGGGAGATGTCCAAGACACTGAATGTATACATGGATATATATTTATCACACATGTATATACCTCAAAAAGGATTATCAAAATGAATTTAAGTAGACCTAAAACTAAATATGGATTAACACATCACATAATACAATGACATGAATGATAAGGTCCATTTTGTATCTTCAAATTAGGTGTGTACACATTCACTACCAATTAATAATTTCATGAACAAGAATTTAAAGTTACTTCTATGTTATGGAATCCCCATTTAATTGAATCAAAATCAAGACAATTTGAATGTGTTGGCATACATCTGAGTGATCTAAATGGTAAGCACTATATAACTGCCTATAAACTATATTTCCCTTATACTAATAATAGAGTTGGGTATGAAGATCTAATCCTCAATCTGTAGTTGACACTAAAACATCACATCAAGAAGTTTCAAATATTAAATGATTCAAATATGGTTATTAATGATATCATAAATAAATAAAAATGTAAAATCACTAATTTGAAGAATTACAAACACTAAACATGAGGTCTTATCGAATCCTTTGAAGTATTCAACATCAAGACAATCCCAAGGGAAAGAAACCATATGACAAACTCACTAGAAACTTTAGTCATTAATATAAAATAATTTAAATAATTCAAAATGTATAAATTATTTCTTAAGCTAGTTCCTTGCCCTTTTATCCTAGATAATGTGGATAAATTTTAGGTATTTGAGGATGACTAGTAAATTGTACAATTTATGAATAATTTTTTAATCTTTGATTCCCAAGTACTAGATGAAGAAGATGTTGAACCCACACAAAAAGATATTTAAGATAAGATGGTGTCCTAAAGCTGAATGAGAAATGTATTCTCATGGGATGGTCTCCTTAGAATTAGATTTTGATGTGGATCCACAAGCTCAAAATCAAAAATAGCTTAAACTAATTGAATCTAATTTTTCAAAGACAATCTGGGCATTGACCAACATCCTTAGTATGAAAACATTAGTATGCATTGCACTAAAAGTGAGAAATAAAACTTTAAGAGTTTTTTGATCAAATACAATGATGTGATTCCCTGGACATATGAAGATCTAAAATTCTTTGACCCCAAGCTCACACATATAATTCCATTAAATCTAGAGTATGATCCTTTTAGACAGAGATAAAATCTAGTAAACCTAATTCTAGAACCTCTCATATAGATAAGATTACATAAGTTATTAGATTCTAAGATAGTCCTTTCAATTAGGAATTCTACTTGGGTAGCCAACCTAGTACCATCGATGAAAAAAAAGAAGGGATCAGGTTTTGTGTTGACTTCAAAAATATGAATTGAGCATCAAAAAAGGATAGCTATCTTTTTCCTTCCATTACTAAGGTAATTAAAATTTTAAATGGATAAGAGATAATATCATTCATGGATGTATTCTTAGATTATATTAGGTGCTTATAAAATGAGATGATAGAATGAGTACTTTATTCACCACCAAGTGGGGAAAGTTTGCATACAAAAGGATGTCATTTGTTATAATCAATGAAAGAAGAACCTTCTAATGGGTTATGGTCTTTTCATTTAATAGAATCACTGAGAAATGCATCATTATTTATATTTATGGATTAACAATGTATTCCAAAGATAAAGCAGGCCATACTAACCAACTACATAGAGTATTTGATAGGTGTATAAGATAAGGTGTATAACTTAATTTAAAGAAGATCAACTTTGGAGTCAATAAAGGAAAAAATTTAGGCCCTGTCATCACTAAGGATAAGATCTCTTGTGATCTAGGATGAATCCAAGACATTTCTAAACTAACATCTCCTAACAATAAGAAAGAGTTGAAGTATTTCTTTGGTAAGATAAACTTTGTAAGGGAGTTTATTTCTAGATTTCCAAATATTATCAAGCCATTGAATATCATGTTGAAGCAAGATGCTAAATTAAAATGAATAATAGAATCCAATAAATATTTTTATGATATAAAACATACCATTTCTCAAGATCTAGGTCTAACAATTAAATATTTCACTAAGGATTTCTACCTTATAAATTATTTTTATACCACACTATAGTAATTGTACTCACAAAAAAGGTATATGGAAATGAACATCTAATTACTTTCATGATAACCAACCTGAAAGATTCATAATTAAAGTATTAAATGATAGATAAACATATATATGCACTGATCAAAGCTATTAAAGATTTCAAGCATTATATTTTGAGAAAAAATATGTACACCATCATTTTAAATATAGATATTGGTCTTGGCCCAAAAAAATGGGCAAAATAAGAGGAAAGTAGATGGAAAAACTACATGAGCTTACTCTTGAGATTAGACCAGGATGTTAAGAGGCTAGATAATCATCCATCTTAGGAGTAAGTTTTATCCTCGTAATTTTATTTAATAAATAAATAAGACTCAAGTAACTAGTTGTGAATGCTATGCTCAAATCATCCACTATTTACCCATAAGTACATGTCCCTTTGAGTTAAATAGATAGTCAAAATGATACTTTAGGCTCAAATAATACAACTACATGATAAAGAAGGGATTCTTATACTAAAAGAACTATGAGGGCATATACTTGAGGTGTGTTTTAAAAAAAAGAATTTGCAAACATCTTAGATAATCTACATCAGGATATAGGTACTGTACTTCCCTTAGGAAACACAACATCCAATAAAATCTTGATAATGGGATACTATTGGCCTAATATTTTTAAAGATACCAATAAACATGCGAAGACCTACCTTGAATGTTGGGTGTTTGAAAAAAATGAAATGAATGTTGACATACTTTTTCAACTACTTGAATGACAACTTTTTCTTCAATGGGATCCCAACTTCATTAGGTTGGTTAACATAAAATATTTATCAAGACACAAATTTATCACAATAGCTAGTGACTATTTAACTAGATGGGCAGAAGTTGTGGACACAAAGAATTTGAAATCACTTGATGTTATCAAGTTTATAGAAGATAACATACTAACTTGGTTTGAAACTCTAATTTATCTAGTCTTTGATAATTCTCTAACTTTATATTATTCAAAATTTATTCAATGGGATTATAACAAATAAATCATCATCAAGTTCTCATCAAAATACTACCTACAAGGAAATGAAGTTGTAGAATCCACTAAAAAAGATATAATGGATGACATTAATAAGTTAGCATAAAATAAACAAAAAGAATGGCATATGTTTTTCAAGTATGTATTGTGGGAAGACTGAACTAGACATAAGCAAGCCCTCAAGGCTTCACCTTTTCTGCTAGTGTATGGATAGCAGTGAATTTTCCCCATCATTTTTAAAATCCAAACATACCAATTTATTCAAAAGTACATCGGGAAATATGAAACAATCCAATCCAAAATAATCAATATAGTCTAGATGGAAGATACACAAACTAAAGCATTGCATAGCTTCAATAAAAACTAAGATATTATCAGGTGGTTTTTCGACAAGAGATCCAAGATCAATCCCTTCAAGATTTTATACCTAGTGTCCTTATGGGATAAATAACATGATAATAAATGAATACATGATAGGTTCACTCCTTTATGAATTGGGCCATATTATATATATGAGATATTAAGTAACAACACTTTCCACTTGAAGGACATAGAACATAATGACTTAACTTTTCTAGCCAATGGAGAGTTTTTAAAACATTATTTCATGGTTTTTCCAACTAGATATGTTTTTAATGACTTTAAGTGGGATGTAGATGTATGAGTAAAGAATATTCCATGCTTTATAAAATAGATTTATTATTTTTGACGCTAGTCTTTCCTATTTCCTTAGATTAGTATTCCCTATTTTTTGGAGTTGTTTTCGGTAGATTAAATGTTATAAATTATAGATTAGTTTTATTAAAATTTCAAAAGGGACCAAATAATTTAATATTAATAAATTATAAAAGACTTACTAAAATAAGGGGATAATATAAAAAGGAAACACAATTGGTATTCATAAATATTTGTTATGATAGTACTTAAGCTTCTTGGATTTAGATATGTGCTATGAATAAATTAGGTTCTACATAAAATGAGTGAGTTTATAGGATGCTTGGGATTTACTATAATATAATCATGAAAATTTCAGAAAAAATTTCCATTTCCAATTATCAAAAACACTATTGCATGCTAAAATTTATATGGGAGATAATAAAAATAGAAGTGGATGCTTACTGGTAGGGACATGCTGATCAAAATAAATATTGTTATGAATACACATAGCCAATGGTTATTCCCAACCGTTATTATATATTTATTAAAAGAATCATTATGCAAAATTTTGGAATATGGGTGAGTAAAGTAATCTCTATTAGGGCTATGGATGCATAGCTGGTAATATAATAAGGCTTAGAGTGGAATCAGAGGTATATTTGTTGGGAATATCAATGCTTGGGTGGTAGAAAAATAGTTACTAGGATTACCTTACTATTTGGTTATAAAACCTAAATTCAAAATGAAACCTACAATGTTTAACTAGGACTTTATCAAAAATCTTATAACAATGGGAAAATTAAATTCACAAAATCACATATACATATCAAAGGAATAAAAAATGGTTAGTATGTTTCATGGGAATGAAGATTCCTTTTATATGGACTAGTTTACTTATTATTATCTATGTAGAATATAAGTTATGTCATGATGCATTGATAAGATTATTTGATCTCAAATATTTAGGAGTATTTCCCCATTGAGTCACCTTTTATTCTACTCCAACACACACAACCCATTTTTAAAAATTAAATTGGGACCCACTATTATTTCAATATCCCTATTGAAGGTCCTATAAGCCTTAGATATCAATGATATTTATTTTAATATATAAAAGGCTATGGTTATCCTCAATGTCTAAATTTATAAAATTTTAAATAATGAAAATCAAAGATTAGATATTGATTTTGATTTGTTTTAAAACTTGCATTTTCAAAATTCTTATAAAAAATTGACTTTATGATTTTTGTAATAATGAAGCTAATATATCATGTTCTAGTGTCTTCTATATTTTTTATGTTTGCATGAATATTCATAAAGACTTACAAATTATCTATGTCTACGCTCCATCTTCAATATGATTCCAAAAACTCTCTAATCTCTAAGGTCAGGATAAGTGGCAAGATCACATTACTCATAGACCTTCACCCTTTACAAAAAAATTAGGTGTTCCAATCTTTTCAAGATATGAGACTTGACATATGTCACTATCACATTACTTAGAATGCACTATAGTTTAACAAAAGTGTTGTACCTTTTCAATAGCTATGTCTCCATAAAACATCCATATGACAAGACCATGTTTATGTAGGGCAAAGTTAACCTCATAGAAAATTATAAGTCATTCAAACATATGGCATAATATCATGAACCCAAAACCATAGAATTTTGAAGTGAAGTTAATATTCTAATGGCCCTAAGTCCCTAATGTTTTGAGATCTAATGTTTGATAATTGAAATAATTATATTAACCCAAAGCTTCAAAAATGAAATATCAAATTACTGGTTTTATGATTTCATGGATCCAAGTCTCTAAGATCATAAATTCATTAATATCCCTTGCCCAAAGAATTCCTAAAGATATACATACTTTATAATTTGAAACAATAATGGGAATGAGTCTCTATGTTCTCATATCCCTAATATTGTTTTAATGTCTCAATCATGTTAAATCACATCCCTAAAATGTATACAATAGGATAATAAATATAAAGACCTAGGTAAATAAGGAGTGAAAAAGTGTCATGATCTAAGAGATACATGGCCAAGGTATAAATAAATGAGTTCAATAGAAAATTAAAAGGCTAGTATGTGAGAGATTGATACATGTATCAAAGAAGAGATAGGACATATAAAGATAATGAATATCTTCCATTTAGAAAATAAGTTAACCCACTAAATCTAACAAGTAAATTAAAATAATAATAATAATAAAATCAAAATCCATTATTCACATTGATGGTATATAAATTATGAATTTAATATTCATGCTTTGATAATACATTTGAAATATAATCAAAGGAAATTGACTTCCCCATTAATAAAACATTACAATCCTCAGCTCTCAAGGGACCAAAGGCCTTAGCTTTTTTCATCAAATATATATGAGCATCGAGATAGTTTTCAATGGAAATAAGTAGTCCCAAATAACTAATATGGATTTTACAAAACTAGCATGCATCTAATAGCCTTCTTCAAACTTAGTTACTAGAAACAATGAGTACATAGACACTATATTTAACAAAAATGACTTGGATTTTAAGCTTCCATACTATTCAATCCTTTGAAATGTAGTGGAGATTGTAGCACCATACTCTTAATATAATAAACTATTCCAAGAGGAGAAATAATACATTGATAACCTATTGCTAATAAAGACCATGAAACTCCACAATTTAGTAGCAAAACTACAGGTAATACCTTGTAATGATTTAATAAATAACTTAATATGTAATTATAATTTTTGTGGATTATCTACATCTTAGAGCCTAATTAATATATCTACTTTGACATGTTATCCCTATATGCTACATGATTCATACACATATTATACAAATACCTTATCTTTTTTAGGTAAGGTCCCACCAGAATATATTTACCTCACACAATACATGGGCATATCAATACTAGGGGTATTTCATACAATCTCGACCTCCAAAATTTTCATAGTTTGTAGTTTATAGTGGGGGCACATCATAAAGGCATCATCTCCACACATATATTTTCATACTTTCTATATTATAATGGGGGGAATGCCATAATAACATTACATCTATAATTATAAACTTCCTTAGTATCTTCATATTTTAGTGGGGGCATGTCATAAATATATGACCTCTACACTTGCATAAATCTCTAGTTCATTTTCATGATTCACATATATACTTGGATAAGAATCCTAGACATTGTAATGGTTTTGCACATATTTTAAATAGATATTTTTCAATATTTATGACACATATTATTTATCTATGATATGTCATAGGTGCATATGTCATGCTATTGTAATAAAAATTTCAAAAATTAACAATTATACTACTTTGAATGACACATGGATTACACTAGGATGTCCTATTATCAAGCCTTTAATTCTATAGTAGTGGGTTAATTTTATAAGTTTAAGTGATTAAAATCATTTAACCTTAGAATATTTATATATTTGAGTGAACAAGTTATATATAAGCGCCATTGAGTTAGGTGATTGAGATATAATGATCTCAATGAATGTGTCATAAAATCATCTTTTCACTAGATTGGGGGCATGATAAATTCCAAAATCCCACTTCAGATATCCAAGGATTAGGTTTAAACATTTTTATAACTCCAATTTTTCATAAGGAATAATCTCTACCATTCTAAAGTATCAAGACACAAGATAGTTGCATCAACACATACATGTACTCCTTTCTTGCTCTCTTTCATTTCAACATGGTCTCAACCAAAGGAAAGACATGTTGTACACACCTAAGTACACATTTCATTCTTTAATACTTATAATTTAATCCTTATGCATCAACATAGTAAGGTAGGAGGAATGTATATACTAAAATTAAATATTTATAGCATCTCAGTCCTGTACATTCAATAAATATGAATCAAGGTTATACCCTTTACTTATAGACCTCCCTACTACTAAATTAATCATATACACCATTTCATTTCACATAAATAATTATCTCTTAGTCTGATCCATACCGCTATAATGAGCAATGTCTTTTGTATAAAATCAAAATCTTAAAACCTAATAAACATCTTTCCCTATTACTTTTAGATCTATACCCATTTATTATCCCTTTGGTATCTACATACCTTATAGGTACATTACCACAAATGGTAGTGCCTAGATCCTTATCTAGTGTCTAATAGTCAAAAGTAATCAAAATTATAAAATGATTGAAACCCATGGGTTGCCCTAATATTTTTATTGAACCCTAATGTGAGATATTTTTTAAAGGTGTGTTATAAAGTGAAGTATAAGCCTTCTCATTCCTCATCTAACAAAATACAAAGTGAACACATACTAAAGCTAAATTATTTAGCTACAAAAGCACTTAATTATTCCATATTATTCCTTATCTATATATCAATAATATGAGTTTTCATATCATATGTATAAAGTATTCAAAGAGTATCCCATGAGTGATGATTGTCAAATTACAAGTTAGATCATTTCATCCATATTCATATAGTATATTACACCCTTGTGCACACACTTTCCCATAAATAAATGGGAACTACATAAGTTTGAGTCCCTACTTGGAGTATTGGTTATGCAGTTAGTTCCCATTGAAAAGGGTTATTTTGGAAAGTTAAAACCATGAGCCTAATAACCCATTTTTTAGAAAACTCATTCCACGGGTGAAGAAGGGTGAAGAGCTAAGGTTTGATGAATTAATTAATCATGTAATTAAATTAACAATAGGAAAATTAATTAAATTCATATTTATTCTAATATTTATTAATATTTTAGAAAGATTTTAAGAAACCATGTTTTCACCAAAATGTAATGTAGATATTGGATTACAAGTAAATTATAACAAAAATACCCACTTATTATAACTACACTAGTGTACATGTACAAAATAGTAATATAAGCCTAATTGTTTACGTAAAAAAATGAGAACATGACCATTAAGGTCTAGAAGTATAATTAATTAAAAAATATACATGGATCAACATCAAGGTTAAAACCCATAAATGTGTACTCAAGAGTGACATTCACCTCACCCAAAAAATTGATGTGGTGACAGGTCAAGTGACAAGGCAGGTGATGTAAGATGATGTAGGAAGGTGATGTGGATTATTTTAATGTGAAGACAAGTCAAATTTTTTTTCTTTACATGAGAATGGATAATTTTTTTTAAGTGGATACTTATTTATTCCCACTCCATCTTAGTGGAGGTAGGTGAAATTATTCCCACTCCATCTTAGTGGAGGTGGGTGAAATTATGCTTATTTTTGTAAGTTTAACTCATTAAATTCCTATATAAGGATGTATTCATGCTTGTTTTAGATAGTTTTGAAGTTTGAGAGAATATATAAGCCTTGAGTGAAAGGTTGGGTAGCCTCCTTGGTGTTGATGCCAAGTTAGAATTTTGGGTTGGGAGAAAGCTTGATAAGCTTATTAATCGCATGCAATGTTGGCATATATTTTTGTGTTATAATGTTTTGAGAATTAATGAGTATTATTTTAGAGATTATATAATGAAAACCTTGTGAGTTTCCTTTATGATAAATGTGAATGTTTTTATTGATATTTTTGTGTCAAGATTCAAGATAAAAATTACTAAATTTGAGAGAGAAGTCTTGAGTGAATTATTGAGAAAGTAAGAGTTGTGGGAAGAACCACATCAAGTGGTATCAGAGCAATTAGAATCCTAGGGAGGAGAGGATTTTTTTTGTTCTAATTTACATTTTATTTTTTAGGTATGGAAAGAAGGCGAGCAAGAGGAGGATTGGTTCAATTGAACTGAGATTTACAAGAGTTGAGGAGAGAGATGTCACAACCAATCACCATGTTTAACAACATGGGAAGAAGGCACCATGATGAAGACACAAAAGGAGAGATAATTCATGATGAATATCATGAAGAAGAAATGATTCCAAGAGAAAAACCAATTTCATTTGAAAAAATAATGGTTAGAGATTTGGAGGGGAGAAATGATGGTGTCAAGGTTGATGTTCATGATTATGGGGGATGTTTGAAACCATAGGATTTGGTTTATTGAATCAATATCATAGAGAAGTTATTTTAATAGATAAATATGTATGAAGAGAAGAAGGTGAAATTTGCATGCACCAATTTGAAAGGTCATGCCATGATCTGGTGGGATCATTTATCGAAGGAGAGGGGAAGAAAGAACAAGGCAAAAATTAGCACTTGGAGTAAGATGGAGAAGAAGCTTAGGGAGAAGTTGCTTGCATTAGACTACTCTCAATATCTCTATAAGATACTTAAATTTTTTAAATAGATGGAGAAGAGTGTACAAGAGTACATAAATGATTTCTACAAGCATTCCATAACAGTGGAGAATGAAGAAACAAATGAGAAAATGGCTACAAGGAATTTAATTGGTTTAAAATTTTCCATTCAAGATGAAATTAGCATGCATAGAGTAATGAGTATGGAAGAGGCTTATCAATTAGAGTTAAAATTTGAAGAGAAGTAGAATATATTTATTGCTAGAAACACATTTGGTCCAATAAGAGGACAATTTAGAGGAAGAGGTGGATTCCAAAGAGGGGAATCATCACAAGCTATGAAAAAAAGGGAGATGATAGACAAGGGTTGCAATATAATCAAAGAGGAAGAGGATTTCAAAGAGGATGTGGATATATAGGTGCAATAAGTTGGTTTCCTAACCAATCCATAGCCATTATTTGTTACATATGTGGGGAAGAAGGACATAAAATAAATGAATGTCCTCAAAGACAACAAATAAGACAAGAGTACCATCCAAGAGTAAACTTGGTTGAAGCTGAGACTAAAAATCAAGCTACTAAATATATAGTAGCAAATGTGAGATAAAACCTTATGATGAGGAGAAGCATGATAGCTCCAAGGCAAAAACTAGGGTAAAAAAGGAGGTGATGTATGGTTGAGGATCAATATTTTTTGAACAAGATGCACTTCAGGTGGTATGGTATGCAAGGTAATCAATGATGGAGGTAGCTGTGAGAATATGGTTTTAAAAGAAATGGAAAAAAATTAGGATTGTATTGTGAGAAGCATCCTAGTCCTTATATTATTTCATGGTTTAGGAAAGGGAATGAAGTTATGGTTGATAAGAGATGTTTAGTTAAGTTTTCCATAGGAAAGAGTTATAAGGATGAGTTTTTGTGTGATGTTTTGCCCATGGATGCATGCCATGTTTTACTAGGGAGGCCATGGAAATTTGATAGGAAGGCCATCCATGATGGAGCCAAGAACACTAACACATTTCATAAAGATGGTACAAAGGTTATATTTTTACCTCTTAAGCAAGAGATAAAAGAGGAAAATTTTTTAGCCACTAAATAATATTTTGATGACATGAAAGTTTCTAGTTATTATTATGCACTAATTACAAGGAATGAAGGTGAAGATGTGATGTAGATTCGAAAAAAAGCAATACAAGTTTTGAAAGCATATGCAGATGTCATTATTGATGAGATACTAGATGGTTTACCACCAAAGAGGGACATCCAACATCACATTGATTTTATCCTAGGATCATCTCTACCTAATCAAGCAACATATAGAATGAGCCCAGTAGAGCATGTAAAATTAAACAAGCAATTTATTGAGTTGTTGAGAAAGGGCGTAATAAGGGAGAGCATGGGTCCATGTTCAACACCAACACTATTGATTTCAAATAAGGATGGAAGGTGGAGAATGTGTGTGGATAGCAGATATATCAAAAAGATCACTATTTGGTATAGATTTACTATACCTCAGTTATATGACATAATCAATGTTCTTATAGGATTAAATTAGTTTACAAAGATTGATCTAAGGAGTGGGTACTAGCAAATCTAAATTCATGAAGGAGATGAATGGAAGACATCAATCAAGACTAGAGATGGACTATATGAATGGTTAGTGATGCTCTAATGCACCTAGCACATTCATGAGAGTAATAAACATAGTGTTATTGGATTACATTAGTAAGTTTGTGGTGGTTTATTTTCATATTTATTAAAGCTAAAGAGCAACATTTAGAACATTTGAGAATAATGTTAGAATTATTGAAAAGGGAGAAACTCTATGTGAATTTGAAGAAGTGCAGATTTATGCAAGAAAGTTTGGTATTTTGGGGATTTGTAATTTCAAAAGATGTTGTTAAGAAGGTAATTCATGATTGGCCTATTCCTAAGAGCATCACAGAGGTAAGAAATTTTCATGGTTTGGCAGCTTTTTATAGAAAATTCATTAAGAATTTTAGTAGTCTTGTTGTTCCAATAACAAATTGCATAAAGGGAAGAGAATTTATGTGAACAAGAGAAAAAACAACATGTTTTAATTTGTTGAAAAGAAATATTATAGAAAATCCCATTTTAGCCTTGCTTGATTTTGACAAAGTGTTTGAAGTGGATTTTGATGCCTCACATGTGGGAATTAGAGCAATGTTAAGCTAAGAAGGAAATCCCATAGCATATTTTAGTGAGAAATTTAATGAGGTAAGAAAGAAATATTCTACTTATGATTTGATTTTTATGCAATTATTCACACATTAAGACATTAGAGGCATTACATGATTTATAAGGAGTTTATTTTGTACATTGACCATGATGCTTTGAAGTGAGTACAAAAAAAGAATTTGAGTAGTAGACATGCCAAGTGGGTATATTTCTTACAGGGGTATAATTTTGTGTTGAAACATAAATTAGGAAAGTAGAATAAAGTAGTAGATTCTTTGATCATAAGAGTTGGGTTGATAACTACTTTGGTAAGTAAAGTAGTTGGGTTTGAGTTTATTAAAGAATTATATGATACTGATCCAAATTTTGGTAAGATAGCTGAGCAATGCAGGAATCCATTAACTAAAGATGTAGGTACTATTCAGAATGAGTACCTTATTCAAGATGGTTACAACTTTGAAGGGAGACAGTTGTGCATTCCAATTTTTTCTTTGAGAGATAACATTGTAAGAGAGTTGCATAGTGTAGGTCTAGCTAGTCATTTTGGCAAAGCTAAGACATTAGATTTGGTGGAAGAGAAGTAATTTTGGCCAAAGATGAAGAGAGATGTGGCAAGATATGTTTCAAAATTTAGAATATGTCAAGTGGTTAAGGGATGTGCACAAAATACAGGATTGTACATGCCATTACCAGTTCCAAGTGAACTATGGGTAGATTTGAGCATGGATTTTGTGTTGGGGTTACCAAACACACAAAGTGGTAATGATTCCATTTTTTTTGTTGTAAACATATTTTACAAAATCATTCATTTCATTACACATAAGAAAACTAGTGATGCCACTAGAGTTTTAGAATTATTTTTTAGAGATGTTGTGGGATTGCATGGTATTCCTAAATCCATCACTTCAGATAGGGATACTAAATTTATAAGTCATTTTTGGAGAACCTTGTGGAAGAATTTGGATACTAAGTCATAGTTCAACAGTGCATGTCATACACAAACATATGGATAGATAGAGGTTATCAATAGAAGCTTGGAAAATTTATTGGAGGCATTGTTGGAGAGAAACCTAAGTAATGGGACTTAGCTTTACCACAAGTTGAGTTTGCATATAATAGCTCAGTGAACTGATCAACAAGAAAATCACCATTTCAGGTGGTTCATGGGAAAAATCCAATGGGAGTTTTAGATTTGGTACAATTACCCATTACTAAAAGAGTAAGTGATGATGCTAAGACTTTTGAAGAGCATACACAGTAATTGTAAGCATAGGTAAGAAAGAGTCTACATATGAGTAAGAAAAAATATAAGATTGTAGCTAATGCTAAGAGGAGATCAAAATATTTTTCAAAAGGATATCTAGTGATGGTATATTTAAGAAAAGAGATATTTCCTATAGGAGCCTACAATAAGCTAAAATTTAAGAAGATTGGGTCTTGAAAGATTGTGAAGAAGATCAGTGACAATGCCTATGATGTAATTTTGCTAGAAGATTTTTATATTTCTCCATTTTTTAATGTTTTAGATTTGTATGATTTCCATGGAGACGTAGATGAAGGAGAGGATGAAGAATACATCAACTAGAAACATTAGATGCCAAAGAAGAAGAAGGAAAAGATAGTATAGACTCTAGACATGAATATTTTGCACACAAGGCATGGAAGCTATGATAAGTATTCTAGTACAATGGGAAGGATTATCACCAGAAGATAATACTTGGATCATAGAGTGTGAGTTAAAAAATATGGACAAGGATAAGTGGTAGAGTTTTCATCAAAACCAACTCGTAGGAGTTGAGTTATTTTTAACCAGAGGAGAATGATGTAGTGACATGTCGAATGACAAGGTAGGTGATGTAAGATGATGCAAGAAGGTGATGTGGGTTATTTTAACGTGAAGACAAGTCAAAAAAAATGTCTTTACATGAGAATGGAAAATGTTTCTTAAGTAGATACTTATTGATTCCCACTCCATCTTAGTGGAGGTAGGTGAAATTATTCACACTCCATCTTAGTGGAGGTGGGTGAAATTATGCTTCTTTTTTTAAGTTTCCTTCATGAAGTTCCTATATAAAGATGTATTATTGCTTATTTTAGACAGGTTTGAAGTGTGAGAGAATTTATAATATTTGAGTGAAAGCTTGGGTAGCCTCCTTGGTGTTGAGACTAAGTTAGAATTTTGGGTTGGGGGAATGATTGATAATCTTGTTAATGACATGCAATGTTGGCATATTTTTTTGTGTTGTAATGTTGTGAGAATTAATGAGTATTGTTGAAGAGATTATATGTTGAAAACCTTGAGAGTTTCCTTTGTGATAAATGTGGTTCTTTAATTGATAATTTTGTATCAAGATTCATTATAAAAATTATTGAATTTGAGAGTGAAATCTTGAGTGAATTATTGAGAAAGTAAGAGTTGTGGGAAGAACCACATCAAAAATTATTAGTAAGAAGAGAACACTCCCAAAATCATGATATCTTATCCTAAGAAAGGAATGCATGATTATGGGAATTGATTTATATGGAAAGATATCACATGATTTTTTTCTCTTTACAGTGTTCAATAATCATTTTTCACAACCAAAGCTCCATTGTCATCACTGTTACAACCCCTAGAAACAAGTAAAAGAATAAGATGCTTCTATCCTATTTAAGAATACTTTAATTTTAGTTTCAAGTTTTCTCTCATTAAATTTATTCTCATTTTAATTGAGACCTCCCATTATGATAAGGTATATAGTAATTATGTATTGTAAAATTTAAAACTAGAAGAATATATATATTTTTTAAATATTTTTTTTTTTAAATTTTTATGAAAGATATTATAATGAATTTATAGTGATATTAATTTCATAGAATAAAAATATTTAACTTTGTTCATATTTAAGATATTTTAATATTATTAAAAAATATTTAAATTAATGTTTTCAAATATATATAATTTTAAAAATATTAAATTACTATTTTTAAATAAAGGAAAAAATTATACGTTCAAAAAATATGGTTTATATTTATAAAATAGCTTATGTTTTATTGATTTCAATATCTATTTTATTTATATATTAAATTAATTGTCTCTTGCTAATTTTTTAAATATAAATTTCTTTTATTTTTATCTATATCTTTAGAAAATTGATTTGGAAGTTCATTTAGAAACAAGTAAAAGAATAAGACGCTTCTATCCTATTTAAGAATCCTTTAATTTATTTTTAGGTTTGCTCTCATTAAATTTATTCTCATTTTAATTGAGACCTCCCATTATGATAAGGTATATATTAATTATGTATTGTAAAATTTAAAACTAGAAGAATATATATAATTTGTAAATATTTTTTTTATTAAAAAATTTATGAAATATATTATTATGAATATATAGAGATATTTATTTCATTGAATAAAAATATTTAACATTGTTTATATATAAGACATTTTAATATTATTAAAAAATATTTAAATTTATGTTTTCAAATATATATAATTTTAAAAATATTAAATTACTATTTTTAAAGAAAGGAAAAAATTATATGTTCAAAAAATATGGTTTATATTTATAAAATAGCTTATATTTTATTGATTTTAATATCTATTTTCTTTATATATTAAATTAATTGTCTCTTGTTAATTTTTTTAATATAAATTTCTTTTATTTTTATCTATATCTTTAGAAAATTGATTTGGTAGTTCATTTATATACTAAATTTATGCACTATCTTCTTCAATAACATTTTCCATTTTTAAAATTAAGTGAACATTAATATCTAATAATATCTAATGTTTAGTCACTCTATAATGCATGTTCCATGTAAGATATATGGTCATTTTATTAATAGATACATTACACAATTTATTATATTTATCTTTCAATTTTATAATACAATTCTTTTTTATGATATCATTTTGAAAATATTAATATTGCAATATTAACACTAAAAAAATGTCAGATGATATAAGAAACACATGATACAAACGAGGGACATTTGGTATGCATTTATATTAAGATAACCATGTCTTTTTTAGTGCAAGCACAATACAAGTTGTATTACAAAATCTATAACTAGCAGTTTCCCCAGAGGTGCAAGGTGATGCCAGAAAGAATGCACATTTAATTTTCAATATTTTTTTAGTAAGTGTTTTCTTTTCATTTATGGAGTATATTCTCCTTTTAAGTGTACAATATGGGCACCCCCTAATCTCAATAATTAAACCCATCGACTCCCTATCACTAGGTACCAATCACCAATCGACCACATTTAATCTCAATTGGGGATTATTCTACCATAACCTTCATATTGTATCATGAATGATGCCCATTTATACATCCATGTGGCATGGTCTTTATAAAATATTTGGTACTAACTTAAATTGTAATGAAAATAACAAAATAAACTCCATAGCCTCAATGTATTACCCCCATATTAGTGTCATTATGTTGATGATAAAATCCACACATCAGATGTGGAGTATCCAACAATTTACCTCAATTTGGGGCATGTGTATGATATGGTTCCTATGGTGTATGATATCACATGGAATGTATTGTCATTGCCCCTCATTTTATTTTAAAATATAGTCTTTGGTACTTCAATGTCTTATCTCCATACCATTAGTATTAGAGTGCTTATTTGAGTCACACATCAGACATAGAGGATTCTCAATTTAAAGTAAGCATCATGCTTTGCTCGTTAACCCTTCACAATAAATAATGTCCAATTATTAAACATGCCACCTTGCAAGCTATGTTTCCATTTATAATGGATTCAATTCATGTCAATCCAAAAAATACCTTAAATTTATATGCATGTACTCATGTCTACTTCAAATTTTTATCCAAATTCCCAAAAAAAAATTCTAAACTACTCTTGGTTACTTCTAATGTTTCTACTACCATTGTAACAAAAATAATTTATTCATTACAATCACCAAGACAAAACCCAATCACCCACAATTGATCTAACCCCAACATGTTGTGCTCTTCAAATATCCAATACAAATGTCCCCTAATCAAAACCAAGGGAATTATAATTTTCACATAATGATTAGGTAGAGAGGCTATTTACTGTCACAAACAATGCAAGTTGTTGTAGATTAAAGCATTGCATGTAGATTTAGATCCTGATTAGTTTGTCCCCACAATTAATTTACACAAACATATTTTGATATCCAAATAGAATCTTACAAAGCATGAAAGTTGTGAAATATTTCAAGGTGAGTTTAGCAATGATGGTTATCTTTAACTTCTAAATATAGTATTACATTATTACATACACTTCTAATGTTTAATGACCTATCATTTTTATCAATGTAATTTGTAACTTCCATAGAGTTGTTTCAATTGTCAAATATAGGATTCAAATATGGGCCCTCAATGGAAAATAGGGGTTAAATATATAATGACTCCTCTAAAAATGTAGAGAATGCACGTGCCAAGTTAGATGATTCTAAAAGTAATTACATCAAAATTATGATTGTTTTAACTACTTAAAACCTAATTCAATGACTCTAAATTGAATATATAAATAAGGTCTACCCCATGAGGTTGAATAGAGTCAACACTATGATATGAGATTGCATTGATAGATTTGACATGTTATTAAACTTTATATGCATATCCCAAACTCCATTGAGTCAGGGGACTAGGTATCGTGTTTATGTATGTTCTTAAACATGATGTAATAGTTTAGGTGTCAATATATTAGCATCATGGATGAATGGAAGTTATAATATATACTATAGAACCTCAATGTCATGTCCCAACATCAATGACATTACATCTTTCATTCAATTTTTACATGGGATGTGGACCCTTCCCACAAACAAATTAATTTTCATGATGTCTTCACCCACCCTTGACAATAAAAAATAATCAATCAAAAATGTTACCACCTTGCTTTGATATAAAAAAACAATTTGCATGGATTCCTTCTATATGAGAAATGGATGTTTTTATGTTGCTTTGGGTTTTTAAGACAAATATAATTTGTAACAAGAGGCCGATTGGAAGGAAGCTAGTGGTACATGCTATGACAGTCCAAATGGAGTTTGAAGCGAGGGCAATATTTAAATATATGGGTATATATACTATTCTATAATAATAAAACTCCTTTCTTGTAAGCGAATTCAAAGCATACTAAATTATTAATTGTGATAAATACAAGTGACTGTATTAACATGATGTTTTAAAGATCATATCTAAAAGATTGGAGAAAATAAAGAACGATAACCATTCATTAAAATAGACATTTTTTAAAAATTTACTCTAATTTTTATGCACCTTTTAAGTTATGTTTACAAATAATTATGGAGATGTATTTTATTTGTAAATAATTTATTTTATTTTTTTATAAAACATTACTTAGGGTTTTTATATTTTCAAAATTATTTATTTTAACTAAATCTAAATTTTAAAAATTACTCATAAAATCATCATTTTTTCCATCTATTCTTAATATATCATGAATAAAATGGAATAACTAATCTAAGATAAGTATACCGAATTAAAATCAATAACATGAAATTAGACGAATCTTACAAATTAATTAAACATTGGGAGTATAAATAGGACAGGTTGTCCAAAAATAGTTTGAATATTATATATTGTGCCCACACTTGTTTAACACCACATTAGAGTGTCATATTTATTTTAAAAGGACATGAAATATTGATGGTCTACTCTTACATTTCGTTTAGTTGGCTACGACAACAATTGCACTTGAAATAAGCCCTAGCAATCCCTTCTAAAGTGTGTCATCCGAAATGCCGGTGATGATGTTTGAAATTATAAATGACCCCAAATTCTTTATGCCATGGTGTCAGGGTATTAAATTCCCTTCTGTCCAATTTTGCTATCTAGAACCACTGATGATCACTCTACGATTTTAACAATGCCTCGATTTTACTAAGATGTGAGCACAACAAGAGGTATTGCTCAACAAATGTAAGAATAATAAGCTCTCTTAGGCTCCTTTGCTTCCTCCTCTGCCCTGTAATTATTCGGGCTCTCTAAACCGTAAGCTTTACGTTTAACATTTTATCATAAGGAGTGACTGGCTTATCATTCATTTTCCCTTGTTATTTTTCATCATGTGCATTTTACCTGTGCAAAGAAAATGTCAAATTACGGATACAGATGTAATTGTTGATCAGATCAGATTTGGAAAATATATACTAACTTTTGTATTCTATTGCGGGCTTGTTATTTTTCGTGGGGCATACAACTGATCATGGTCAACATTTTATGGTTGTTTTCTCCATTCATTAGGTAGTGGATGAGGTTTCAATCTGGCGGTACATGCAGAAGAGTGTATTTCTAGTTTTTTGCCTTTCACATGGTTGTACGGCATCAAGGTTTTTCATCCAATCTATTTTAGTTTTCATTGGAATTGAATCTGCATTGTTGAGTTGCATTCCATATTAGCCAAGCATTTTTTTAATAACCTATAAGCATTGTTGACTGCATTTTCTTATCAGAGTGCATTTTTTTTCCTGAACGTGCAATGTGCCTTAGCATTGAAGGTGTATGCTTATGTGGAAACATTTTTTATTAAAATCTTGAATAAAAATTGGTATTACCATTTAGATCTGTAGGCTATAACATTTTCATAATGATCTGATAATGCTCTGCATTAGGTCTCATCCCTACATTAATGTTGTTTCTTATTGATCAAATGGGATCTACAATGTACGTTGAATGATGTGAGGCAGTGAAGCAACTATAATAATTAGGCTCTTCCCATCTACTACCCGTATTATGTTTGTTACATTGATCAACATTAGACCTCCATCGATCCTCTATCGTGCGTTGGACGGAGCTACACCCATTATTGACATCTTTGTGTTTGGCACTATGTCGCAGACTAGATTGGCCATTTGGCTAGGGCTCTTCACTTGTTAATCTCTAGTGTATAACCTCTTTCCACCATAGATGTTGTGGACTGATTTACATCCTGCATACATTGGGTTTGCATCTTGCACATTTGGCATTGCATCCTTGAGGTGAGTTTGAGTGTGATTCAGTTGAATTAAAATAATTCGTGAGTTATTCCCAAGCCATTTCGAGACCCCTATATATGGGGATCCCAAACATTTTTTTGAGATCTTTTTCTACATATTAGTGAGTTGTTTGGCAAAGATTGGCATGTCACTTTCGATCAGACAGGTCCCTATCGAAGGCCTAGCTCGGTCATTATAATACTCTAAATCGCAAAGTCCTTGGTAGGACAACTCTCTGACCTGAAAGTCATGGAAACAAACCTGGTAACAACCCTCCAACAAACCTCTCAGGCTCACATCAATATCTTCATAAAACGATTAGCTTGATTTACCAATCCTCGAACCTATGGATGACAGCGATCTGAAATGACTGTAAACTGGTAAAGCGGATGACGGTTATATGAAGTGACAGGAAAGGCAGCCAAGATTCATGGATGAATCTTAGGTGACTTCCTACCAATATACACACCTTCGGTGTAAATATATAATCTTAGAAGGAATGTAATAGACTGTGGGTTCACATAACAATGTAAAAAATTAAGGTTATATATAAGATAATGCGTGTTTACCAAAATGTAAGAGGGATCTATAGCTTATAATTAAATTTTGATATAAATATATTATTATTTTTAATTACTATTAAAATGAATAAACTTAATTAATTCTTTTTAATATTTAATTTTTAAAGTAAAATTTTGATAAATCAAAATAATGAAATTCTGTTTACCTTAGTTCAATAGTCAAAATATATGTAAACAAAATTATTACAATTAAAAAAGATACGAAGAAGAGGTTAAACACCATCATAAATAATTTAATATTTCAATAAGACAATTTACACAAATATATTAACATTTTAAAATTAAAAATTTTAACAGTCAATATTTTTTAAAATAACATTTTTAATGTATCTTCCCACCCCAACATTGTCTTTGTTAATAGATGCATTGCATTTTAATATATGTTTTAGTCCTTTCAATTTTGTTTTTAAATATTTAATCTTGTGAATTTTGTTATGAATGAAAAATTTCTAAGGACTTAAAATTTGTGGAAATTGACATCATCGTGAACATACTAAATTATTCATTTTAAGAATTTAGTATTAGAAATAAGTGAATTATCATATTTAGGAAGATTTAATTTTTTTAAATTTATTATATATTTTTTTAAGTGATCATTAATAGTTAAAGGGAATTTTATATATATATATATATATATATATATATATATATATATAAAAGATGTTATAATATTAATTATTCAATTTTTGTTTCACAATAATCAATTAAAATATAATATATTATTATCTCAATAATTTGTATACTAATGTATATCATATTTACACCATATTTGTAATGAAATTACTTCAAGAATTAAGTATAATATCAGAATTATATCCAAATATGATTGAAATATATCCAAATATATGATAATAGATAAGCCACTTCGAGGGGGCAACCTCCACAAGCTTCAATAAGAGCAGAATATACAATATGATGATAAATGATTACCCACTACCTCCTATATATAGTCTATCTAGGCCATGGTTACTCCATAGGCTGACCTACTAATCAAAAGAAAACATTGATAAATGTAATATAACATCAAAGAAGGATAAGTAAGCCACAAGTCAGCTAATACTATCTTTATACATGTGATAGGCTAGGGGCGTAGCATGCCCTTCCCCTTCAAACCAACGTTGTCCTCAACATTGAACAACTCTGGATGTTGTTGCAGAAAATCTTCGCCTTCCCAAGTTGCATCTTCACTACTCTGGTTTTTCCACTTGATCAAATATTCCCTAATCTCTCTGGTTCTCAACCTCTTAGTACATGTTTGGAGGATCTTCTCTAGTTCCAAAATGACTCATCCTTCTTCATCTAGTTCTGGTAGCTCTGTCTGGGCAGAAACTTTCTGTCCAATGACCTTCTTCAAATAGGAAACATGAAATACTGGGTGTATGCGAGATGAATGAGGTAACTCGAGCTTGTAAGCCACACTTCCAATTTTTTGTAGAACCTGATAAGGGCCATAATACTTAGGAGCAAGTTTGTTGTCCTTTTTCTATTTCTTCAAGGACATCTGCTTGTAAGGCTGCAAACAAATAAATACCCAATCACCCACCTCAAAATTTTGCTCACTATGGTGTTGATCTACTCGTTGCTTCATCCTATTTTGTGCGAAGGCCAAATTCTATCTCAAACTAGCCAAAACCTCTTGTTGATGTTGAATGTGCTCTTCCACATCTCAAACCTTGGTGTGCACCTTTAATGAAGAAGTGATGGAAGGTGGATGGTAACCATATAGTGCTAGAAATGGAGACATTTTAGAAGAGGTGTGGAAAGATGTGTTATACCACCATTCTGCAAGTGGTAGCCATTTAACCCAATGTTCTTGTTTATCTGATACAAAACAATGGAGATACCCCTCTAAACATTTGTTAACCACTTCAGTTTGTCCATCAGATTAGGGGTGGTAAGATGAGCTATGAGCTAGTTGTGTACCCAAACAATAAAATAGTTTAGTCTAAAAATTACTAGTGAAAATAGGATCATGATCACTTACAATTATTTTTGGGGTTCCATGTAATTTGAGAACTTCTTCCCTAAAAATAGCCACTACTATACTTGCTGAAAATGGGTGTGAGAGAGCACAAAAATGGGCATATTTTGTAAGCCTATCCACAATGACCAAAATAACATTCTTACCTTCAGAACAAGGCAACCTAGTGATGAAATCCATGGAAACCTCTTCCCACCTTTGACTAGGAATTGTTAACAGTTGTAATAGACCTGGGGTCTTAACTGTTTCACCTTGATTCTGTTGGCATATAAAGCATTCTTGCACAAACTTCTGTACATCTCCCTTGATTCCTTCCCAAAATAATTATTTCTTAATTATATGATAATTTTTCAAGAACCTTGAGTGTCCCCCAATTGGAGATACATGCAACTCTGCAAGAATCTTATGCATAAGCTCTGAATTTTTGCACAAGTATAACCTACCCTTATACCATAGGACATTACCTTTCCATTCAAATTTGTCAGAGGATAAATTACCTTGCTGAAGTTTCTAAATCAAAACCTGTGTATCCTTGTCTTGCTCCCATTCTAACCTAGTTTCATCCACCCAATCTACTTGCAATATGGACATTGAACAAAGTTATACTTCTATGGTTGCATCCCGTCTGGATAGTGCATCTGCTACTACATTATCTTTACCCTTCTTTTAGATGATTTCAAAATCATAACCCAACATTTTGGTTACCCATTTTTGTTGTTCCTTAGATGATAATCTTTGATCCAAAAAGTGTTTGAGACTATCATGATCCATTTTCACCTTAAAGTGTCTACCCATCAAATAAGGCCTCCGTTGTTTAACTGCATGAAGAATAGCCATCATTTCTTTCTCATAAATAGGTTTTTGTAGATTCTTACCTTTGAATTGACGACTTTAAAATGTAATGGGTCTTCCTCCCTGCATAAGTACTGCCCCTAATCTAGACCCAGAAGCATCACATTCAACAGTGAATGTCTGTGAGAAGTCTGGAGTAGCCAAAATTGGAGTGGTGCACATAGTTACTTTATTTTCTCAAATGATTTGGTGGCATCATCATTCCAATGGAAAGCATCCTTCTTTAGCAATGTAGTGAGTGGAGCTGCTATGTTGCCATAACCTTTCACAAATCTTCTATAGTAACTTGTTAGTCCAAGGAACCCTCGAAGGTTTTTGAGAGTTTTTGGCATGGCCTATTCCATTATCACTTTGATCTTTTGGGGATCAACTTTGACACCTTCATGGGAAATAATGTGACCAAGGTACTCTACCTCCTGTACTCTAAAAGCACATTTAGATGGCTTCGCATAAAGTTGGTGCTTCTCCAAAACTATCATGACTTGTTTCACATGTTACAGATGTGCTTCCCATGTCTGACTATAAATTAATATGTCATCAAAGAAAACCAGCACAAACTTCCTTAAAAAATGCCTAAAAATAGTGTTCATCAAGCGTTGAAAAGTAGATGGTGCATTTGTAAGACCAAAGGGAATTACCAAAAACTCATAATGGCCCTCATGTGTTCTAAAAGCAGTTTTATGAACATCTTCATCCTTGATTCTAATTTGATGTTACCCTGAGCGAAGATCCAATTTTGTGAAATAATTAGCACCATGAAACTCATCAAGTAAATAATCAATTACTGGAATAGGAAACTTATCTTTTATGGTGTACTTGTTGAGTTCCCTATAATCTGGGCACATCCTCCATGTGTCATCCTTCTTCTGCACTATGACCACTGGTGATGAATATGCACTTTGGCTATGCTTAATGATACCTGCCTCTAGCATCTCATGGACCATCTTTTTAATTTCACTCTTTTGTGCATATGGATATCTATATGGTCTGATATTTGGTGGTTGACTACCTAGAATTAGTTGAATGGCATGATCATGTTCTCTTTTTGGTGGTATTCCTTTTGGCATGGCCCCAAAAATAGATGAGTGGTCATCAAGAATTATCTGTAGGTCAAGATGTGTAGATACCTATGTGGGTTGACCTTCTATGGATCATAATCATGCAATAATTCCCTCTACCCCCTTTCTTAGCATCTTGGTCATCTGATGTGAACTAATCAATTGTGGATATTTTGCATGTAATCCACGTAGTTCAATTTTCTTTCCCTCAAAATGAAAGTTCATGAATAGTTTTTGGAAGTTCATCTCAATGGTACCTAATGTTGTGAGCCATTGGACTCCCAAAACAATATCTGTGTTACCCATGGGAATAACAAACATAAGAGAGTCAAGATTGTACCCACCCATAGTAAGCTTAATACTATGGCATTTTCCTAAACAATTAATTGTGCCACCATCTGCAATCATGACCTAAAATTTTGGTGTTGGGTAGATGAAATAGTTCAATCGAGTGGCCAACTTATGGTTTATAAAGTTATGTGTGCTCCCTGAATCAATCAACACTGTCACCTTTTGTTTCTTGAGGAAACCCACCACCTTAAGAGTTTGTGGAGTGTTAATACCTGCAAGTGCATGATAAGAGATTGTAGGTTGGGAATCTTTAGGTACCTCCTCTATATCTTCTTCATCATCATTGGAGGCATCATCTACTTCTTCATCTTCATTTGGTCCCTCAATGTAGAATAACTTCCTTTCAGCACTTCTATGTCCTTTACTCCACTTGCTGTCACAACCGAAACATAATCCTTTTGCACGCTTCTCTTCAATTTACTGAGGGGTTAATCTAGTAGGTGGAGGAAATGTTGGTGATGATATGCTATGATCTTTGAAGTGAGTGAATGGTTGCTTCTTGTTGGAAATGAATTTTTCCTCAGCTCTATGTGCCATGATAATAGAATCAGAAATCTTAAGTGGATTAAACATGCGTACCTCATGTTGGATGTGGTCCTTGAGTCCACGCAAAAATAGGTCATTCAAGTTTGCTTCAAAAATTGTCTCCACACGTAAGGACATGTTCTTAAAATGATGAATATAATCCTTGATAGAGCCAGTTTGTCACAATTTTGCCAGTTGGCTAAAGTAATTCTCTGTCACACTATTGCCATAGTATAATTGTAGCTCCTCTGTAAAAACTGACTAGGTGACATTGAGAGTCATCTTTTTCTTTTGAGCACACAACCATCAATACCAAATGAATTGATCAGATTCAAGATATAAGGATGCCATGGTAATATTATATCCACCTAAAATTTGATGTAGGTCAAAATAACTCTCCATTTGGTTGATCCAATTGAGTGGATATTTTCCATCAAATTTGCACATATCCACCTTTGGTAATAGGTTCCTCTATGGCCATGGAGTTAGATTTGAAGTAGACTGGTTAGGAGAACCACCCTGGTGGGTTTGTGAAATAAAATTAGCTTGATGATTTGAATGATTAATGTTCAAAGCCACCATGATATCTCCCAAACTATCTTGTATGGATTGCATATTAGATTGTATGTCTTGCACCTCACTCTGAATGCCTTGCACACTATAGTCAAGCTAGCTCACTTTGTGATCTATGTTAGAAAACCCTGGTACAAAGGGTCTAGTACATCCCCCCTATGACTCCATCTCATCCTTGTTGGAAGTTTTACTTAGAGTTTCAACACCCTTTCCTTGGCCCAGAGTTTGTGGACCTGCCATAAAAAGGTTTTACAATGTCAACCCTTATTGACACTTTTGACCCAACCTTGACCAAGCAATTTTGGAATTATGTTGGCCTCAAATAAAGATATACAAATAAAAAATTGTATCCAAATTTTTCTAAGATTTCTAAAAATGTAAATAACTTAGAAAAATTCTTTGAATTGCACACTAAAGAGCACTTTTATGAAAAACCATAAAATAGCGATAACTTTTGTAAAACAAATCCAAATGAGCTGAAATTTTAATGGAAGATTTATTTGATTATTTTGCACCTCTAGTAAAACATTTTTAGAGAAATTTTCAACTATTATTTATATATCACAAAATTTAAAAATTTAGTGTTTCGCCCACAAGATTGCCCAAATCGCAGCACTGATACCACTTGTAATGAAATTACTTCAAGAATTAAGTATAATATCAGAATTATATCCAAATATATGATAATAGATAAGCCACTTCAAGGGGGAAACCTCCACAAGCTTCAATAAGAGCAGAATTTACAATATGATGATAAATGATTACCCACTACCTCCTATATATAGTCTATCTAGGCCATGGTTACTCCATAGGCCGACCTAATAATCAAAAGAAAGCATATATAAATGTAATATAATATCAAAGAAGGATAAGTAGCCACAAGTTGGCTAATAGTATCCTTATACATGTGATAGGTTAGGGGCGTAGCAATATTTACATCATATTTATAGAACATTTTAAAAAATATATTTTAAATTATTTAATTAAATTTAATTGTAACTATAATTTTTTTACATTTACACATATTAAATAAAAAATATTTAAATTTTTTAAATTAATATAAAACTCATAAGAAAATTAACAATTTGCACTCATAGAACCTTCAAAACAAGAAAACCTATATACATTATGGATATAGTTTTAGAGGCAGATACAAGTCTTATTTTTTAATAAGTTAAATATTAATGCCACTTACTTCATAGTAGGTTGGGGAACATCGAATATTCATCTAAGTTAAAATATGGGAGAAGTATGTGGCATCTCCTTATTCCATTTTATTTTATTCTTCTATTGATTACTTTCATATTAATATTCTTTCACCTAATACTCTAATATGTATTCTTTGTAGTTTATTATCTAATTTTATTGATTTGTGTTTGAGTATCTAATATATTACTAAGTTCATGGGGTGTTTTTAATCAATAAATTAAGTATATTTTACTCACTTAACTTTATCTACATGAATTTTATGACTCTTATCTCAAAAATGGTTGCAAGATGACTATTCTAGGTGATTTTGTTGGAGAGTTATAAATGATGTCATGGTGATCTCATGGAAGTTTCCCAGTGAGTTGATAAAGTGCCTTGATAGTCTAAGTGACAATGATAAAGTGTGCAATGTGTTTGTCCATGTATGCTTGAAGGAGGATTGGTTGATCTTCATCTTTGACATGACTATATATGTGCAGAGATGAGTATAGAGTATTGAGAATATGCAAGGGGTCCCATAAGAGGTTTTTCATACTTTATGTGCTTGTGTACATGAGTGGATTTTATCTAGTTGATCATTATTTTCATCTAGACATTTTTGGTCACGTGGTAGAAAATATGAGTAGGTAGTTTCCTAACATCACCATTACCATGTATGGATAGGTTAGGGTGAGTTTATTATATGGTTGTAATAAAATTAATCCCTAATTTATATGTGTAAAGTATCAAGTCTAACAATGAATCATGATAAAATATATGGATTATCCTATGTGATGAGATCATGTGGTCTAAACTATACAACATGCGTTTGAGTGAAGAAAAAGATATGGAGATGCAAAGTTGGCCCTCTAGATAGATAAGCAATGGTCCCCATAGATAGTCTATTTTGCATAATGTTAAATATCTAGATCAAATTGAGATCTAATGGTTTATGAGAGATCATACATACATATCTATGGTACACAGTAAGTCAAATGTGTCAAAGTGTTCATTATATAATGAAGTTAGAGATTGATCCCCTTACAAAAGGATCAATGAAGTGTGTTTATTCCAAGATTTTAAGATGGAGAGAGATGAGGAAAAGTCCTCATTTTTTAATATTGAGTAGAGATAGAGACTGAGATGCTTTAGAAGATCAATGGTGATAATATATTGATATAGATAGAGATGATTGGTGCACATTGAGAGTGATGATTTTAAAGTATCCAATGTTTAACATAGATGAAGATCAAGCTACATACAAGAGATCAATGGAGGGTATTAATTCAAATAGTCAATATGATGATCCAATGTTAAGTGATAAATTGTAAAGGTTGAGATAATTAAAGGAAGATAGAAAGTGAATTTTTAATCTAAGCACTAAGAGCATGAAATGTGAGAAAAGTGATTGAGGTTCAACTTTGATTGTTTGCATCTGAATATTTGAATTCGGAAAGGAAAGATCTATGTTAAGGTTTCAGGCCATATCTTTTGATATAGATAGAATTTGCTCATGGTGTAAAAATCAAAGATCTATAAGACTCCAAATCACATATAGAAATATATATTTTAAGATCTAAAATCATGTACATTCAAAGATATGAAGGCTCAAAGTTGACTGTGTATTCCACTAGGTTCTGCAAGTGACCCAAGAAGGATGTTTGAGCTTGTACTAATGTTTTTTTGATATCTCATGATTTATTATAAATTAGGGAGTGTTATAGAATCCATGTGGATGTTTTATGTGTATTTTAGAGGTGTTATCAATATATATTGAGTATTAATAATTCTTAATAAGTTGATTGTGTATTTATTCATGATATTCTTATACACTAGGTTAGTGTTTGAGTTGTTTGAGCATACACAAAGTTGAGAAAAGTTGATTATAATATGTTGAATATGTTAAAGGATACATAAATAGTGGACTCATGTAATTTAATATGGTCTTATGTTATTGTTTTTCTTTATGAATTACTAAATGGGTGAATAGGTCTCTATGAGACCTATAAGACCTACAAAGGTTTTATTGAAAGGTGTAGTTGCTTAAGGGTGATCCATAGATGTTATGCCTAAAATATGTCAATGGAATTCAGTTGTGTCTTGATGTGATACATACCTTAAGGGTTAAGTCATGCCTATTGGGTGATCAAGATGGTGATGATCATGAAAGCTCTATAAATAGTGAAATCAAAGAAGTTGATTTCTACTTTTTTATGTGGTTGGAAGATGTGGATCTAAGTGAAGGAGATAACCTTTGAAAGAGAAGGTACAGGTTAGTGAGTACTAGTAGAGAGTGAAATGGATTAAGCATGCTTATCTAATCAAGGTCATGAAGATGATCACATATATCATTGGACTTAATAAGCCTAGAAGATGTAGAATGAGTGAGTATGCTCAAAAAGCTATTTGAGAGAGTGTATATGGTTCACAAAGACAAGGTGAAGTTTACATGTGCCCAGTAAATGAGTTGGATATCATAATATATTGGGGACTATTTGTATGGCATGTAGGTCATAATTCTATTGGTATAAAATTGCTCTTTCAGTTAGAGTATGAGTGAAGGTGAAGAGTGTTAATCAAGAGGTCCATCATCAAGTGTTGAAGATATTATTTTAAAGGTTGATGTGTTCATAGGTGTTGTTGTGGAAACTCAACATCTAAGGGGGTTTCAACATTATTGCAATGTGAAACATGTTAAAGGTTTATTTATTGTGGTAGCATAGCTAGATAGGTGTTATAGCACCTTGTGGGATTGTAGTCTCACTAAGTAAGGGATTATATTTCCTTGATCAATTGCATCTATTCAAAATTGGTTCTTGTTATTATAGGATAGTATTCCAATTACATGTTCTAGGGGGTTCTCACCCCGAAGAGGGTTTCCCATGTATGTCATGTGTTATGTGTTTGATCTTGCATTGTATCTTTTATGAATGACGTGTATACTTCATTAATGTATATATTGATTGATTTAGAGTTTAAGATATCTAGAATTGAAGTTGGATTATCTGGGCTAACTAATTTACTTGTCCTCTTAGTGATTTACCTCTAAAATATTTATAGTGCTGAAAAAGAGATAAAAAAGTTTTGTAAATGATATGTAAATTATATTATACATGGAACATGAAGCATTAGAATAAAAAATTTAAAATTGAACAGAAAACTAATCTTGGAAAAATTTGATGTAGGACTAGTGGGTGAGGCAATCGTGCTTCCCTTCCACTATGTAATTGAATAAATGTATAAGGTACTAGCAAACATGGCCTTTGTGGACATAATCCTCATGAATAATATATATAATAATTATGAAAAATAATTATTTATACTAATATGACACTTATCATAACTCGTACAAAGTTGAACTAAATTTCTACAACTAGAAAAAAATTAGACATCAAGAACTATGACTGAAACTTAAAAATTTAAATTTAAATCTAACTACAGAACTTCTCACTATGTTTTATGATGATCTTATTCCTTGAAAATGACTTAAATTTATAGTCTGTAAAATTTTGAGACATCTAAATAAGGTCAATGGATCATTCTTTAAGGAATGGAAAGTTTCTAATTATACTACTTTTTATGTTTTGTTATGTGAATAAATAATCATTATTTGTATACTAGTTGTTTCAGAACTATTATAGTGGTTATGAAGCTTCCGTCTATAAAAATCAATGGTTAAGTAACTACCATGTAGGTTTTAAAACTACCATGTTGTAAATACTAGTGATTATGTTACATATGATCAACTACTTCATTTAAAGAACTTCATTTCATTCTGAAGATGTCTAGATCAGCACCAAAATAATTTTATCATTGTAGTATATATGATACGATGTTTTGAATATGAAATATCTTACAATAGTGTTTTACAATTAAAATTTAATATAATTGGGTATAGTGGAAACATATATTATACATTATTATTATATTAGGCTCCCAATTTAGATAATATTATCTAATTTGAGGTTTCTTGAGCTCCCAAAATATTTAGGAAACTTGTAAATGATTAATTAATTATGCACATCTTCTTTGCAATATTGTTTCTCATTTTTAGGTAGTTTTTCCTTTCATCCAACCAAGAAATGTTTGTGCACTCCCCTTCACATTGTCCATAGACTACCCTAATTGCAAATAACTATCAAATGTGAGGTATTTGATTAAAGATAAAAACAACCATTCATATTATTTGTCTAACATAGTAGGTTATAAAAAACAAGATGAGTTATTAAGATTGAAAACTAAATATATCTTCATAAAAATAGAATACTCATGTCTACAAGAATTCTTTCCTACTTGTTCTAGAATTAAAAAGTGACCATGCCTAAAAGGATTAATATTAATAGACTTACCTTACCAATTTTCTCTATAGAATTAAAACCATACCTTGTCTCCAACAAGGAAACTATTCCTAGATCTATGTTGATGATGTCTTGAATTGTACTTGACTTGTGATGCCTTGAATCTCTCTTCATTTGAAAGTGAATTTGTTGAATATTCTCAATTTTTTTTAGATTTATGGATATCTAGATCCACTTTATTGTTAGCTCACTTTGTTTGTCTCAAAAAAAATCAAATACATATGGAGTTAATAAGATAAAACAAGTATCAAAAGGATATTTTGTTAGTGTAATAATGCATTATCTTATTTTAAGAATGTTAAAAATACATGGAATTTTCATTTCAAGACACAACATTCTTCCTATTGTACCATTTAAAGAGATGTACCAATGTTCTATTCATAACCTTGATTTTATCACTAGTTTATGGTATAAAATCAATATACCATTTCCAAATAGTATCCATGTTATTTAACTAATGGTTAATTTTTTTCAAATAATCCTTTGTTCTCAATTTGAAAGAATAGAACTAAAAATATCTAAATGAATCCATAAATTAACAAAAGACACCTAAGCTACATCACTACCTTTGAGGGTATTCTTACAAGGAAGGAAAATACACATCTTACTAAAATACTCCACAACCTAAAATATATTTTCATGTCCCTTCCTTGAGATATGCAGCACATGTAAAAGATACATGGAAATACTTTCCCATGACCTAGAATTAATAGGTAATGGTTTGTACAAACCCAACATCTTATCACTATGATTACTTGTACTACATAATACATATCCTCTTATGAAATTGAATACACATATTTTAATATTAGGAAACTAAACATACCTCTGTAGATGGTCAACAATATTTGTAACACTAAAATTCCCTATAAGTTTTGATGTGCTTCCATCATGTTATGTTTGCAGTTCTCACCTAATGAACACAAAGTAGTGCCAACTTATAGATAAATCCATCTTGAATGTATTAATACTAATTGGGCTCAAAACTAGAGCTTAGGATTATTCTCTTTGAATAAATGTCTCCCCAAAATATTAATAATTCTCATATCCCTTTACTCAAAACTCTTTCATAAAAGGCTCAAGAAGAGTTTTTTATTCTCATGACTCAAACCAAAGGATGTCTACATATTTTTTTAGTTATTTGCATAGCTACATGATTATTATATTTGTTAATAAAATAAAATTATTGTAAAAAAAACCCATCCACTTATAATATATAGTGATTTTATATTAGTTTTAACTTTAAAATATTATAGAGGTTGATGATATGTATGAAAAATAGTTTCCTTAACCACAAGATTGTGATTCCATTTCTTGACATTTTAAAAGGAGCATAAATTTATTTGTCCTATGTATAATAATTCATAATTTCACCATTAAATAACTATGAATGGTAACATACTGACTTACCTCTTTGTATAGGGAGAACCACAATATAATATTCATTATTATTTTCTTCCACCTTAATGTGCAACTATAAGTTAGGTAGAGAAAAAATAATAACATGGCTATTATTAAGATTTAAATCATAAAATAATATTTATTTATTCTTACCCTAATTAAAATTATTACCACTTACTATAATTTAATGTAAAAGTTTGAATATGGATGAGAATTTCTTGATGAAATTACTAAAATATTGAATTGTGCCCACAAAGCTTCTTATCTTGATCACATTGGAAGGATTTGCAAAATTCATGTTTACATGTTCTTTAACTAGATGAATATTTGATTCCCTATCTCTTATCACATGCCCCAATAAGATAATTGATCGTTTAGAAAATTCACATTTATTCTCATTCAAAACTTACATCTCCTTCAAACATGAAATTTTTATCTAAGATTATCAATAATTACATCAAAGGTTTTGTTAAAAATAAGAATATTATCTAAATATAAAATGATAAATAAATAAATGAATGACCTCACCACCCCATTTATCAACTACGAGAAGGTAATTAGTTCATGGAATAGCCTAAAATGTAAAACCAACCACTCATACAACCCTTACGTTTGTTTTAAATATATTTTCAAAATGTCCTATATTTTTTTGATATGTAGTTGGTGATACATTTATTTCAAATCGAGATTAATGAAATAACTGACATGATAAATAAGATCATCAATTCATGGAAGAGGGTACTTATTCTTGATGTTTATCTTATTAAGATTTTTACAATCAACACACATTCTCTATGAACCGTATTTATTAAGTATAAAAATAATATGATAACCACATGAAAATGTAATAGGATATATTACACAAATATTAATCAAATATACTATGTTTTGTTTTACATCATTGGAATATTGAACATCTACCTATATTACCCAAGATATGTAAGCATACTTTTAGGTAGAAAATGAATTACATACCTAATAGGTGTAGATTATTGAAACCATGTATGCTCATAGAAAACCTCTAAATTATGATCAAAATCCACCATACATTTATGATCTCTATTTTTAAACATTATATTATAACCCTTATTTAAACCCACTTCTTCATCTTGAATATCTATCAAAATTATGACATAAAACTTCCCACTAAAATTAATAAACTTACTGGATTCAAAGGCATTTACCAAAGTGATTTTAGAGTCACATTTATAGGCTAAAATTATATAGTTATTTCCATCATTCACCAAATGGTATTGGTTGGATGAAATTTACTTGAATCATTTATAGTTAAATCAAAATATCACATGGTTAGTTTGTACAAGGTTACACATCATATATAAGAAAATTCATAATCACATATTGTATCTAAATAATCATGAATAATAAAGGTATATGACTATCATAGTACATCTAAGTAGAGAATGAATAATCATCAATATTTATCAATCCTTAGTATCTATATCTAAATTTAAAATCACATCACATCGATGAGAGAAAATAGGGTAGAGGAAGAGAGAGATAGAAAGGATACAATTTTCAATGTAATCGATCAATGCCAAGTGTAATTTTAGAATTATAACTATAATGATAGTGAATTATCTATAACGAGTTAATAAAATATAATTAAAAAAACATGTAGAGATACCTTCAAAAATAGGTATATATTAAATATGTTTAATAATATCATAAAAATCAAGTTGGAAATTATGTCAACAAAATATAAATCTACTTAAAAAAAATGATGATATATGTCAATGGAACAAAAAACCATTGTTAACATGTACACTAAGGATCTAAAGTAAAATAATGAATAACATATTCATGTCAAATCCCATTAGAAAATAATTTACCTAGAAACATGGTTGGATATCTAGTCAAAACATTTCTAAGGGGAGATAAAATCTATTGTGCAATATAAACACTTCTATGTGAAACACATATTTATAACCAATATTACTATAGGTATGGAAATATACTTGAACAAATATGGGTTTCCTAAAATAAATATTTTCAAAATGGATGAAGACAACATATGCATAGATCATGACTAACTTAGGTCTATCCTGGAACTATGTAGTACTAGGCTAACATAATAACATAACAAAGTAATCATAAAAATGTGTACAATAAGAAATTTCTACTAAATTGTCAAGTGACTAAATTATAAATAATGATATGCATGAAAACCATAGCAAATAAATTTTAGGCATTTAACAAATTGGAAAGATACCCATGGGGAAATGTAATATCAATAAAAATTATTAAAAATTCAAAGGTGGCTATAAATTTTGTTAAGTATAGAGGAACATATAAATTAGGACATGAATATCCTCAACATGAAATATCTATTCAAACCACCTAAATAAATTTAAGAATATAAAATATTAATCATGATAAAACATTTGGTGATCATTAAAGGATCACTACTAATAACATCAACAGAGAGACACTAGGTATTCATCCCATAAATTAGTTGATACTTTTAAAGATACAATGGTATGCAAAAAGAGGGGACTAACATCCCCATCCCCTTATACAGAATTCCTCTTAGAATTCAATGATGTAAAAAAATATTAGTTTAAAGAAATAAAACATCAATCAAAAGGTGGCCCATATGACAAATAATCATATGGGGCATTTTGATCATGCCATTAAATAGAATATATATATAAAAACCTTTTATCATTATATCATTAAAATACTAGATAATAAATAATTATGTTCATTACCACTACTTTTTAACCAATCTACAAAAAGTGAACATTAATCTTGCTTCAAAAAATAGAAAAAAATATATTTAAAATGAAGGTTTAGGTTCAGAAGTTACATGATAGGCCACTATCTTATCTCATTTGATAAACTCAAAATAACTTGACACAAGGTAACTAGAACTCATGGATAGAAAATTGTGTTTAGGTACTATACTTATGGAATCGTGAAGGTGATAGCCAAAATAATTTCAACCAAAAGGTGAAAATTTATTTTTTAAATGGTCCTTAAGAAACATTAATTTTATATTTTGGGGTGAGTAGAGAATTTTGACATTATTGAAAAAAGAAATAAAATACAAATTTTATATCAATATTTGTTTCTCCCAAAATATAAAATTAATGGATGTACTAGTGTTTCCACTAACCATACTACCTTAATCATAATGGTGACTCAAGGATATTTTTAAATATAAGGAATCAATAGAAAATATAACATTTTAGACCCATTTTGCTTCCGCTATCTAGAGTAATATGGTGATCATGTTGGATGTCAATTTTATCCCTAGATGCGATGATATACCATGAAACTCAGACACATAACACAATATCATAATGTGACATAGTCATATTATAAACACAATATTATATCTAAACTCATCCTTAATCTTATTAATGTGTCAATAATAAACACTTGATACATAGAAGCATGAAAATAAGGAATGAAAAATCCATATATCTAAAACTAAAATGCACGCTTAATCATGAGAGACCATGTGTCTCAGAGGTTATTACTTCACAAATAACCATGAGGTCTCCATCCAATGTGCTACTATTGTGAAGATAACTATGGATTAGGTAATATAAAAAATCATAAGATTGGTCCACTATGAGGAATTTTTGACAAATTGACAATGCTCTCACATTCACTAGAGACATTATACATCTACTATTACTCCTCTTACCATGAATAATAAGTTCCTTAAGGAGGCTCAAATAGGATAAATAGGTACTACATCCTTATGTAGTCACAAAGTAATGATTTATTTTCCCAAGTCATCAAGTTATTCTTTGTAACATGGTTCGTAAAGCTAGTATTTTAGATAATTAACAACATAGAACATGAAAGACCATGCCCAAATATATTTCAAGGTTAAATAATTAATTAAATGTTTATAAGGTATGATCCAAGATTATGTCCCAAAATTTAGGGGGAATTTAATTAGTTGAAATTGAATAAGTAACACAATAAGGCATAGCTTAGCGGAAACAATTTTTCAAAAAATAAAGAAAAATTAAGATAAATATAGTCACATAAGATTTCTAAAATAACAAGGGAAAATGAGAAAATTCATGTTTAAAGGGTGTCATCATTTTTATGAGGTGAATAATTTATAACATGTTTTGACTTCGTCACCATTTATTACATAAAATAAATATTATAAACAATATTTTTTTTCCTTAATCAAAAGGATAATAAGTACATTGCATCTAAAATAATATAGCTAGGAAAAAGTTATAATATATAATGTAGGAAGAAAACCACCACACAATGGTAATGTTCTATAGAACAGTTAATTCGGATGATGGTTTGATATGAATGTTACACCATCAAGGTATTAGTAAAATTAATTACATTTGTTTTCATGTCACTCAAATTATTTTATTTCATTAAATAACAAAACCATCATTTCATTAAATTTGGACATATTCTAGTCTAGATTGAAAATTGAAACTATTAATATTGGATGTTTATAGTATCAGTTATTTTAAATATTAGATTCTAATTTCACCACTATCAAACTATAATTTTTATTTAATTTGAATTACATATAATATTTTAAGGATTCTATTTTAAATGTTTTTAAAATTCAAAGTTATTAAACAACTATTACATATTATTCTAGTTTTTTTAAATATTCCAATATTTTTTGTAAAGAATGATTAAGTAATTAATATTTGACATTGGTGCAATAGATTCAAAATATAAGAAATGATTCACCCCCACTTGAAATTTGAGCTAAGATAATCTTAAAAATGATAACATTCTGTGAGAATACTCCCAAAATGAAATGAAATAAAAAATCATCATTTTCTAGGGAGGTTAATCAAGTTATTCATATAATAGCTAATTTGTGAGATCACAAAATTAAAAAGAGTTATCAATATTATAAAAATTTGGTCACCTCATTGATATCAATATTCATTTGGAAAAATAAAATATTAAGTCTCTAAAATGCTTAGGGAGGTCTGATGGAAATGAAAAAAGGGTTTTTAATATCTCCCATAATCAAAGAGGTCCAATGTTGATTTGACAAAAGAGAGTATTAACAATACCATGCTCAAAGAGGATGGAAATGATAAAAATAAGTATTTACTCTACCAAACTCAGATGATGGAATTCATATTTAGTAGCTATGATGTTAGTTCTACTTCCTATGTTAAATTTTTTCACCATTTGATCAATTACAAAACCATCAAGCTCCCTCAACTCTAAATCATTTCATTCTTCATTATTAAGAAGATGTCATCTCTCAATCATTCTGATCCTCACACTTTGATGTCTTTAAAATATATCTACAAATTCTTTGATTTTGATATCATCCTCAAAATACTAATTTATAAGCATTGATGGTCTCTTGAGTATAAATCAATCTAACCTTCATGAAAATTAAGTTAAGTAACAACCTAACTACTAATCTTTGAAAAATTATTCTAGCATTCAACACTCTATAATTCATTATTAGTCAAGTGACGGGATAAGAATAGACTTCACATGGCACCAAATAATTGATGGTAGTTTGGGATCTCTACCAACTCAGTAAAAATGTAATGTTTGTCCCACTGATCTATGAAAGGTGGACAAAACATTACTCAGAGATATCCTTAAACACCAATATAGTATCCATGTCATTGAAAAAAAAAGGTGAGGATGACACATACTCCTTAGTTATCTCACATTCAATACATTGAGATTAATCTAGATAAATCATTGGGTTGATGTTCCAAATTAAGGGCTTATGATGTCAATTTTAAATTTCAAGTGAATCATAATGTCTCAAACTCAACTAAGGAAATAACCCTAATAGGTGTCCCTTCGATGGTTGGAATATCTAAAATAAAATGAGGTAAGAAAGGGAAACATGTTGGCCTTCTTGACACACATTTTTGGATGATTGATCATGTTGGT
This sequence comes from Torreya grandis, assembly GCA_037957365.1. NCBI lineage: Eukaryota > Viridiplantae > Streptophyta > Pinopsida > Cupressales > Taxaceae > Torreya > Torreya grandis. Next base: position 195,949 of record JARHVA010008586.1, read on the forward strand.
CACCCTCTAGGTCTACCCTCAATCCAAACCATTATATCTAACTTAATATTGATAATGTATAAGCATATCTCATAGTATAACATATGTGTTGTATTTTATCAAGTGGTTTCTAGGATTCTTATGGGTACAAACACACCCGGTGAAACCTTTATTGCGTGACTAAATTATTAGACTGATATGATATAATTATTTCTTATAAAGTCTACAATAAAATTTAAACTATCTATTTAATGTAATATTATTGTTAAGTCTTTTATATTCCTCCTCATCATTAAATTTGATCATTCTACTCTATATCTTTATTATTGAAATAAAAGCATGAATATATTGAGTTGTTAATGTATCTATATAGGTTAGGACCCTAATATAATCCTTTTACCACAATATTAAAAAAAATTACTTATCAGAGGCCTCAAGTAATGTGATTCATATATTTGTATGCATAATTTTTTTTAAACCCTAGGTAAGTCAATAAGAGTCATCCTATAGTTGGACAAGTCTTATATCCCATATGTTAGAGAGATAACAAATGTACACATCCTACTTGAATCTGATCCACTTGTATAGTAGGACTTAGATATTTTAGTCATTGATATATCATAATCTTACAACCTAGTTTTGAGTTGAGATTGGTACAAGACACTAAATTGATACATGGATATAGATTTATCACATATGTCGATGCCTTGGAAAGGAGTATCTAACCATATCTAAGTAGACCTAAAACTAAAGATGAAGTATTAGATCAATAGAATATGAATGTAGATGTGTACACATTCATTACTAAATAAGACCTTCATAAATAAGAATATGAATGTCTTTCTTAGTTATGGACTCCCAATTTTGAAGGGGCTAGATCAAAATAATGTCCATGTATTTTCATAGCTTTAACTAACATAAATAGTAATAAATGTCCAGCTACCTATACAATATATTTATTTCCCTTGTTCTAATTATAGAGTTGAGTATGAATATCTAATACTTGGTATATAGTTCACACTAAATCATCATATCAAGAAGTTATAAATTTTTGATGATTTAGATATAGTTTTTAACTAAATCAAAAATAAATACGAAGGTAAACCCACTTATTTGAAGTATTAATATTGAATATGGGATCTGATTAAATCATTCAACATAAGGGCCATCCCAAGGGAAATAAACCATATGATAAACTCACTAGCAACTTCATCCACCAATCTAGCACAATTCCAAGAATAAAAAATGCTGAAATTCTCTTTGGAACTAGTTCATTTCCTTTCTATCCCATATAATGTGGATAAATTTTAGATATTTGAGGATGACTAGCAGACTGTACAATTTATGAATATTTCACAAATCTTTGAATCCTAGATAATAGATGAAAATGATGTTGAACCCACACACATAGGAGATATAATATATTATGGTATCCTAAAACTAAATGAGAAGTGTATTACCCTGGGATGGTATCCATAGAATGAGATTTTGATGTGGATGCACAAGCTCAAAATTAAAAAATAGCTTAAAGTGACCAAATCTTATTTGTCAAAGAAAATTTGGGCATTGACCAACATCTTTATTATGTAAACATCAGTCTACATTGCACTAAAATTGAGAAATAAAAGTTGAAGACTATATTGATAGAATACAAAGATGTGATCTTAAGGACATATAAAGATATAAAAGTCTTTGACCCTAGCCTCACACAAATACAATCCCATTGAATTCAAAGTATCATCTTTTCAGATAGAGACAAAGGCCATTAAATCCAGTTCTAATACCCCTCATCTAGATAAAAATACATAAGTTATTAGATGCTAAGATTGTCTTTTCAATCAATAATTCATTTTATGTAGTCAACTTAGTACCAGTCATTAATAAGAATAGATAGATCAGGGTCTATGTTGACTTCATAAATATGAATCGAGCATAAAAAATGATAACTATATTTTTCCTTCCCTTGTAGAGGTAATTAAAATTGTAAATGGATCTGAAAAAATTTCATTGATGGATGAATTCTTATATTATAATTTCTTGCTTATATAATCAAATGATAAAATGAATACTTCATTCACCACCAGACAAGGAAATTTTGCATACAAATAGATGATGTTTGGCCTAAACAATGATGAAATAACCTTCCAACAAACTATGGACATTTCCTTTCAAGGACTTGTTTGGAAATGCATCATAATTTATATTTATGGATTAACAATGTATTCAAAAGATAGATATGGTCATGTATACCCACTATAGAGAGTATTTGATAGGTTTAGAATATATGGTGTATCAGTTAATTAAAAAAAAAATGATTGGATTCACCAAAGGAATTCTATTAGGCCATGTCATCAATAAGGATAGGAACTCTATTGATCCTGAATGAATCTAGATTATTTCCATGCTAACACCATCTAAAAACAAGAAAGAGTTGAAGTCTTTCTTTAGAAAGAAAAAACTTGTAAGGAAATTCATTTCTAGATTTTTATATATTATCAATATACGAAATGCCATCTTGAAGCAATATGCTAAAATATAATGGACAAAAGAAGCCAATAAATCTTTTTAGGATATAAAAACTACCATTGCTTAATATCTAGTTCTAATCAGCATGGATTTCACTAAGGATTTATAATTTTATACATTTGTCTTGGATTACAATATAGCAATTGTTCTCACATAAATGGGGGATGATAATTAAAATGCAATTGACTTCATGAGAACCAACCTGAAAGATCCACTATTAAAGTAGTCAATGATAGATAAACATATATATGCACTAATCAAAGATATGAAAGAGTTTAAGTTTTATGTTATAATAAACAAGATATATGGCATGATTTTATATCCATATATCAAATTCATGCTCATCCAAAATTAATTTGGTGAAATAAAAGGGAACTAGATGGAAAAAACTACAAGAGTTTACTTTTGAGGCATACCAACCAAGATTGTAAGAGGCAAAATAATGTTTGATTTTATGATCATGATATATCCATGTATTTTAATTAAATAAATAAATGAGTCTAAATTAGATGATTTTTAATGGCATGATAAAATCATCCATTATTTACCCTCAAACTATACATGTCCTCTAAGCTAAACAAAGAGACAAAATGAGCCTTGAGACTTAAATCATTCCACTACATGATAGAGAAGGGAGTCATAGGCCATAATAATTATAAGGGAATCTACTTGATTTTTGTATTAAAAAACTAATATATGTATATCCTAGATAATATACATCAGAATATAGGTAGTGGACATCCCTCAGTAAATACAACATCCCATAAAATCTTGAGGATGGGATATTATTGGCCTAATATTCTAAAATATTCTCATAACCATGTCAAGACCTTCCTTGATTGATAAGCGTTTGGAAAAATGGAAGTGAATGATACCATGCATTTGTAACTATTCATTAAAGGATGAGTTTTTCAACAATAAGGTGTTGACTTCATTGGTTGATTAACCTAAACTCTTCATCAATCCACAACTTTGTCCTAACAACTAATGACTATTATTATAGACGGGAAAAATCTATGTATATAAATAATTATAAATAATTTGATGTCATCAAGTTTATAGAAGATAACCTATTGACTATATTTTTAAATCTAATTTATATAATCGATGATAATGGTCAATCTTTCTAGTCTACAAAATTTATTGAATGGGCTTATAACAACCAAATCAACATAAAGTTCTCACTAAACTACTACCTCCAAGGAAATGAAGTGTTTTAATTCGCCAAAAATATTATGGTGGATGTAATTAAGAATTAAACATAATATAAACCAAAATAATGGCATATGTTACTGAAGTATGCATAATGGGTAGATTGAACTAGACACAAACAAAACCCTTAAGGCTTCACCTTTTCTAATAGTTTATGGACAATAGTCAATTTTCCCCATCACTCTTAAAATTTTAATCTACTAATTCATGTAAGATTACATGTGGGAAGATGAAAATATCCACTCTAATCTACTCAATATAGTCTAAATAGAAGATAAACAACCTCAAGCACTCCATAGCTTTAGTAAACACCAAGATATTATAAAGAGGTGTTTCGATAAGATATACAAGATCAAGGATTTATGTATTATAAACCTAGTAGTATTATGGGATGTACCATAGGATAACAAAGGAAAACATGATAAGTTCACTCCTTTATGGATTGGGCCATACTAAATATATGATATATTAGGTAACAATGTTTTTTGCTTGAAGGAAATCTAAGGTAATGACCTCACTTTTCCAGTCAATGGATAGTTGTTAAACATTATATCATGGTTGTCAAAACTATATATGTTTTTTAATTAATATAAATGGGATTTATATATAGGAGTATAACATATTTCTTGCTTTCTACAATAGATTTTTTATTTTCTAGGTTAGTCTTTCATGTTTTCTTAGATTAGTATTAACTACATTCTTGATTTACTTTCGATAGATTACTTATTATGATTTTTAGATTAGTTTTATTAAAATTTGAAAATAGACCAAATAATTTATTATAATGGAATTATAAAATACTTACAAAAATAAGGTGATAATATAAAAAGAAACACAATTGGTATTCAAAAGGATTTGTTATGATAGTACTTGAGCTTTTGGAATTGAGGTATGTGTTATGACTATATTAGGTTCTACGTATAATGGGTGAGTTTATATGAACTTTGGGATTTACTATAATAAATTGATGAAAATTTTACAAAAAAATTCCATTTCCAAATATCAAGTACACTATTACATTCTAAAAGATGAATGGGTGATAATAAACATAGAAATAGATGCATATGGGTAGGGACATGTTGATCACAATAGCTTTTTTTATACATACACCTAGACAAATGACAATTTCAAACCTTTCTTCTATATTTGTTAAAATTAACATCATGTAAACTTATAGATGATGGGTGATTTAAGTAATATCTATCGAACTATGGATGCTTGGCTAATATTAGAGCAAGGCTTAAACTAGAATTAGAGTTATATATTTTATGAATATGGATGCTTGACTAGTAATAGAGTAATGCCTAGTCTTCCCTTACTATTTGGTTACAAAATATGAAATCAAAATGAAACCTATAATGTTTATTGAGGATCTTGTCAAAACTATTATAACAAGGATAAATTGAAGTTTATAAAATCACATACATAGATCCAAGGAGTGAAAAGGATTATTATGTTGCATGGGAAGGGAGATTATTTTTGTAGGGACTGGTTAACTTATTATTTTATTTTTATAGTATAAGTTATGTCTTGATTCATTACTAATCCACCGAGACACCATTTATTGTGATCTAACATACACACCCCATTTTCTAAATTTAAATGGGGACCCACAATTATTTCATTGTCCTTATTAAAAGTCCTATAAGCATTATAAATCTAAGATATTTGTTTTAATATGGCAAATACTAAGTTTATCCTTAATGTCTAACTTTATAGAATTTTAAACTATGAAAATCAAATCCTAGATATTGATTTTGATTTATTTTAAACCTTAGATTTTCATAATTCTTATCAAAAATTTACATTATGATTTTTGGAATAACAAAGCTAATGTATTATATCTTAATGTCTATTTGATTTTTATATGTTTTCATGACTATTCATAATTTGACTTATAATTTATCTATGTCTAGGCTCCACCTTCATTATGATTACACAACCTCTTTAATACCAAGATCAATACAAGTGGTAGGATCACACTTTTTAGATACCTTCACCCTTTAAAAAAATTAAGTGTTCCAAAGTTTTTGAGCTCTAAGACGTTACTATATTGTGCTATCACATTAATTAGAATGCACTAGAATTTAAGAAAATATTCATACCTTGTTGATAGTTGGGTCACCATAGGACATCCATCTAGTAGGACCATGTTTAATTGGGATAAAGTTTAGTTCATGGGAAAATTTAAGTCATTCAAATTCTTAGATCCCCAAGAACACACCATGTGGCATAATATCAAGAATTGAGAACCATAGAGGTTCAAAGTGAAGTTAATAGTCTAATGGCCATGAGTCGCCAAGGCTTAGAGATCTAAGGGTTAGATAGTTGGCATAATTTTTTTAACCCAAGGCTTCAAAGGAGAGATATAAACTTAATGGTCTTCTGGTTTAATGGATCTAAGTCTCTAAGATCATGACACACATCAACTTCTTAGTACCCAATACCTTTCCAAAGATATACATAGTTAAGAATTTGAAATAGTCATGGCCATGATCTATACATTCTCATATCCCTGATATTATTTTAGTGTCTCAATCATTTTAACTAATCCCTAAAACATTTAAATTAGGCTAAAAAATCTAAAGATCTTGGTAAACAAGAAATGGAAAAGTGTCATGATTTAGGAGACACATGGCCAAGATAAGAATATATGAGTTCACTAGTAAAGCTAAAGTCCACTATGTGAGATATTAACACTTGTCTTGAAGAAGTAACTAGACATATAAATATAATGAAAATATTCTATTTAGAAAATAAGAGAACCCACCAAAGTTGACTCATGAATTTAAATCCAAATAATAATAAAATAAAAAGCCAATATTCCCTTTGATTATGTATTAATTATGAATTTAAGGTTCATGATTTTATAATATATGTGAAATATAATCAAAGGAAAGTCAATTCACCTTTAGTAAAATAATAAAATCCTGAGATCTCAAGGAATCATGATCCTTAAATTTTTTCAATGAATTTGTAGGAGCATCGAGATAGTTTGTAAAGGAAATAATTAGTCCTATATTATTAAAATGTCTTCTCCAAAACTATCACACATTTAGGATCCTTCTACATACTCCATTACTAGAAACATCAAATACACAAACATTGTAATTGATAAAATTACCTTGGATTTTAAGCTTCCATCCTATTCAAACTTTTGGAATGTAGTGGAGTCTTTAACACTATACTCTTCACATAATTGACTATAAAAAATGTAGAAATAATACATTAATAACCTACTCCTCATAAATACCATGGGACTTCATAATGTAATTGTAAAATTAGAGGCAATCCCTTGCATGGATTTGTTACTTAATTTATTCTTAAATGGACTTGTTTTGAGGATTGTCTACATCTTAGAACCTAATTGATATATCTACTTAAACATGTTATCCCAATATGCTACATGTTTTATACATAAATTATAAAAATACCTTATATTTTTTAGGTACGGTCTTAATGAATTATATTTACATCACCTCAAAGATGGGGGCATATCAGTGGGAACATTTCATATAATCTTGAACTCTAAAAGTCTGATAGTTTCTAGTTTACAGTGGGTCATGTAACAAAGGCATGAATTATACACATACATTTTCATATTTTCTAGATTACAATGGGGGTAATGACATAATAACATTACCTCCACACTTATACACTTACACAGTATCTCCATATTTTAGTGGGTGAATGTCATAGATATATTACCTTCACATTTGCATAAATCTCTAGTTCATTTTCATAATTTAGATATACACTTAGGTTAGAATGATATACATTAAAATGTTTTTGCACATATTTAAAATGGTTTTTTAAAAATACTTATGACACATATTATTCAGATTTGATATATCATAGATAAATATGTCATGATAATTTCAACAATTAACAATTATACTACTCCCTAGATCACATCAATTACACCATGATGTGTTATTACCAAGCCTTTTATTTTATAGTTGTAGGTTTAGATTATTAGTTGAAGTGATTAAAATCATTTAACCTCATAATAGTTATAAATTGGAGTGATTAAATCATCTAATATCACTATATTTATAGGATGAGTTAATTAAATCTATCAGCACCAATGAATTATATATATGCAAACCAATGTTGGGTGATTTAGATATAATGATCTCAATGGCCATGCCAAAAACTCATATTTTCACTAGATTTGGGATATAATACCTTCCAATATCCCTCCTTAAATATATAAGTATTAGGTTTGAACCTTTTTCTATCTCCAATGCTTCATAAGGAAGTATCTTTATGAAGTTAAATGATCAAGAGGGAACATAGTTTCATTGACACATAAGTGCAATCCTTCCTTGCTCTCTTTATTTTCAACATAGTTTAAACTAAAGGGAAGACATGTTATACACACCAAGGTATGCATTACATTCCTTTAAACTTAAAATTTAATCCTTATGCATTAATATATTAATTTGATGAGAATGTAGTTACTAAAACTAGATATTTATAGCATCTCAGTCTTGTATATATGACAAATATCAATCATGGATGTACCCTTTAGTTATTGACCTCCTTATTTATGAATTAATCATATCCAAAACCTCATTCTACCTAAGTTATTATCTCTTATTCTAATCCATATCATTCTAATAAACTAGGTCCCTTGTAATGAATAAAAAGCTTCAACCCTAAAAAACATCCTTCACTATCAAATTTAGATCCATACCCATTTTCTATCCCTTTAGACACTATTGACCATATAGTGACTTTACAACCAATGATAGTTTCTATATATTTATTTAGTGTCTAATATAGAAAAATCCTCCAAATTAAAAAATGATAAAAACCCATGGGTTGGCATAATCTTCTTATTGAACCCTATTGTGAGATATTTTCAAAAATGTGCTATAAAAAGAAGTATAAGCCTTATCATTCCTCATCTAAAAAAATTCAAAGAAAACACCTACTAGAGTTAAATCAATTCAATACACAAGAATTCTATTGTTTGTTTTTCATCCTTATTTCCTTATCAAGCATAGGAGTAGTTATAACATAGTTTTAAAGTATTCAAAGAGTTTCCCATGAGCAATAATTATCAAATTACAAGATACATCATTACATACATATTAATATAGTATATTCCACCATTGTGCACACACTTTACCAAAAATAAGTGAAACTAAACAAGTCTATGATCATCCTTTTAGTATTGGTTATGTAGTCAGTACCCATTGAAAAGGGTTCTTTGGTGCAACTTGACACCATGAGTGCATTAACCTATTTTTCAAAAAACTCATTCCAAGGGTGAAGAAGGGTAGAGATATAAGGTTTGATCAATATATTCAGAAAAAAATTGTATTTTAGATATGAATATAACACCAAAAAGGGTGATAAAAATCATAGAATAATGAAGTTGGTCGCATCCAAATCTAATCAATATTCCATACTACACGCATGCATCATAGTGATACCAAATAGTGTCAATAGTAGTTTCTAAATTTTATAGTAGTGTTTGTAACCACAAAAGTACAATTTTTAAAATTTATAAAACCAATCCTAAATATTTTACACCCATTTAAAGTCTAGATTTGTTTATGCATAGTAAACAAGCTAAGTAGTATTATTTCCTATATATCATAATATATTTAAATATTTGTATGTTACTTTTTTTTGTAATATAAAATGTACAAATCCATGTTATTATTTATATAATTTTTCTATGTAATTATCCTCCTATAGATTTGTTTAACACCCTTGTGTTATAATTATTTATATATTTATTAATCCTAGATCCCCCCACATATAAGTTTAGGATTAAATAAAAATAAAATCTAGGGTTATTATGTATAAGGGAATTAAATTAATTTAACCCTAGTAATATTAATTAAATTCATATTTTTTCTAATATTAATTAACATATAACCTTAATAGAATTTTAATAAAGCACAAGTTTAAAAAAATGTAATTTAGATATTAGATTACAACTAAATTATGACTTAAATACCCACTTATTATAGACACATTCATTTACATGTGAAAAATAATAATAGAAGCATGACTAATTACATACAAAATAAGAGAGCATGATCAAGAAAATTTTAGAGGAATATCTTGAATAAATAAATATCTAGGGATAGACATAAATATTAAAACCCATAAATGTGTACTTAATGGTGAGATTCAAGAACAAAACTAGATATATATTTTTACATCTTATATTATTTTTAAGGATTGATCTTAAATTAGGGAAAGGAATTGAAATATTCTCAATATGTTCTTGATTGATCAAAATAATATTATTTCATAGATTCAAAGATCTAATAATCTTTCATGTCATAAATTTAAATCAATCATGGAAAACACACATCATAGAAGAATGATACGATTTAAATATATTTGAATAAAAAGTTAAACTAGGGTCTGGAATGAAGTAAATAAAGTAAAAAGGAAAATCTAGCACTATTATGTCTAGGAGCATGCAATTAAATTAACCATATAAAAATTAATTAAATTCATATTTATTCTTATATTAATTAATATCCTAGAAGGATTTTAAGAAACCAAAAGGTCACCATAATGTAATATAGATATTGGATTAGAACTATATTATGACATAAATACCCACTTATTACACTACACTAGTTTACATGTATAAAATAGTAATAGAAACCTGATTATTTAGATAGAAAATTTGAGAAAGAGATAATTAAGGTATAAAGGAATCTCAAATAAAAAAATATACAATGACAAACATTGATATTAAAGCCCATAAATGTATGCTAAATAGTTGAAATTCACCTCACCCAAAAATTATTACAACACTCTGAAAATCATGATATCTTATCCTAAGAAAGGAATGCATTATTATGGAAAGTGAGAGACATGTAAACACATATTCGATGGTTTTTATCACTTTGGTTTGTTTTCTATGACATATTTCAAAAGAACAAGTAGAAACATTTCAAAAATTAATAGAATGGAGATGGGAGGAGAAATTGAAAGAATACGGTCCCTTTTGGAATGGGTCATTCTTCATAAAGTACTCAAAACTTCAAGTTGGTTTGGATAAGATCCACTGGTCACTCGAAGGTTTTTGGCACTCTCAACACTGGAATGGAAAGTATATTTGGGACCCAGTCATTATTTTCCCCTATAATACTATCCACTCCTAGTTTAGGGGAGGAATGATCTTTAGATGTCCTATTTTTATGTCCCCAGTTAGGAGCATTCCCAAAAGAACCCTCCTCTACCTATCTCACACCATTGTCTTAAGCTTGCCTACCTCTAGCTATTAGGTTTGTTTTGGAACTTTTTAGTTAAAGGAAAATGGATTTTACTGGGTTGTTGAAATTATTGATGTTTGGATTGAAGCCAAGATTAGTATAAGCAAATTCTAAGTTAGATCAGACCCCTGTTTCACTACTTCAACTATAGTTGACCTTATGGTTTTGTTTTTATTTTAAAATGTTATGAAAACTATAATTTTAGTTGATGATTGAAATATCTAAGATCTTCTTTAGGCTCCTTTAAAATTTACTTCTATTGGTAAATAGTGTGATTTTAACCATTGGGTTTCTAACTAGTCTTTCCTGATTAGGAGTTTTGGTCTTTATATTTTTTACTAGCTATGTAAATTAACTCCTCTACTTTTTCCTACTTAGAAAGCTCACTACATAGCTTTTTAAGTAAGGAGCATCATCCAACACATGGTTTGGCACTTTGTTGCTTCTCAATGGTTATATAATCTTAAGATAGACTTGTGTTTCATCCAGGCCTCTCCCGAACTAGTTTTTGGAGTAGGGTGCATGTCTATTGCCATAGGGGTTTAAACCAAGATTTCTTAGCCACATAAATGAGACATTATCTTTACAATAATCTAGCCATGATATTTTAATCAATCTACTCTACTTGGATGGAATTTGAAGTTGTCTAAATATTTTTAGATGGTTAGAAAGATTTCTCTCCCTTGTCTTAGTAAATCAAAGCTTCTCACTTTGTTCTTATTGTTGAGAAATCCTCAAGATTGATCCTACTACCTACAAGATGGATGCCCCAATGGATGGATGACATGGACACGTGGGTTTTGATTGTTCTATACTATCACTTTTGTACCATTACAATCCATAATAGTTGGTCATATAGTAATTCATCTAAATTGACTTCATTAATGGGCATTACCTCTAGAATTCAAATTTTATCCCTTCTCACCCCTTTGGGTTTATGTGGTATCTTCATCTATAAAAACTCAATCTTTAAAATTTCAAAATTAGAATGATGGGATTATTCAATCTTGTTAATTATACTGTCGATTTTATTAGTGGTTAAAATTTTGGTCTCTAAGCCATTTTGCCTTCTTTAATTGACTTTGATTCCAAGATTTTAAATTTTATCTTTTCCACTCCTTTTGGGGATGTTTGATGTTACATCTTCCTTGTTAGACTCGATAAGATGGTTATTTATATAAATTTTATGATTATACCTAGGTAACTATTATCCCCTATGCTAAGGTTTAAAATGATCTACTCTTTTATTTTAGCTGAGCTCTATCGGGATGAGAATATTAGAGGAAAGATAAAGCCCCTTGTTGTAACTCTAGCAATTCATGGTCATGTGAATGACCCTGATGGTGGAAGATCTATCTCTCAAGTAGACCTAGTGGTGTGCAATGCCTTTCGAGATGACATGATGAAGGGGGTTCACCCTTCGAGCTTCATTTTCTAGTTTCTCTTTGGTTCTTATTTTCTTGTTCTAGGTTTGGTCTTATATCTCTTTATCTTTTAGCTCCTCAGCCCTATTTTTGTCTTGTTTATTCTATTATACTTCACTTTAGTGGTTGCAGGTCCCTTTAAAACCTAGTTTTACCTAATAAAATAGAAATATATTAAATTTAATAAATAATAAGTGTTCTAGGACATATGTTGAGGGTTACTGTGATTTTGAAATAGTGTCTACTTATTAAATCCCAAAAAGATAAATATCATTGAATATGATATATTTCATAATATGGTAAAAATTATAGTGACATATAAAGCCATGGCGTTTTGTTTCATTCCTCCTCCTTATGATATCTATAATATGATTTTTTTCCCTATATTGAATAATTCCTTAATTATGTATTGATCTCCCCATAATACTTATGATTGCCTAATAGATTTTATATGAAAAAAATTGGTGTATTTATTGATTAATGAACTAAAATCCATGAGTATTTATAGGAAAATTTAATTCAAATTAGGACCCTAGTGGTACCCAAATTTACATTTAAAATTCAAAATGTGAAAGAAAGGAAACAAGAAGGATAGGAACACATTAGCCAAAATGTACCATATAAAGGACCTATAAGAATAAATAAAAATAATGACAAATTAGGATTATCTATTAGGTTCCTAATATAGGACTGAATGCAAAGGAAATGAATATACCAATAACAAATAATTTACACAAATAATCAACAAACATACAAGTATTCTAGAGCCATGAAATTTAAAAATTAAATTTTTTAAAAGGAGATTTGTATCTTCACACCCCCAATAGTGTATCTATTAATACATACATTACATTTTAATATATGACTTAGGCCTTTCATTTTATTTATTTCTTTAAATAATTAATTTTGTGAATTATATTATGATTTTAAAATTTCATTACTAATTAAATAATAATGATTAACAATATGGGGAAAGTGGTCATTGGGAAAATATAAAATTAGTCTTAAAAATTTAGTATAAGAAAAAAGAGAATGGTCAAATCAAGGTAGAGTTTAATTCTTATTTCTCTCATATTTATTAGGGGAAAAGTGTCACTTGAGTTTTCATCAATATTTGAACTGGGTTTTAAATACATATTATAAAAATTTATTTTATATTACTTAATAGTTTTCACAGTATTACTTGTCCAATTATTGACTTAGAATAACCAATCAAATCATAGAATATCACCATTTCAATAAATAACATATAAATGCATGCCATATTTACACCATATTTTTATAATAATTTTTTTTCATATATTTCAATTTTCATATTTTAAGTAAATTAAAATTATAACTTTCTTTACAATTCAACACATTTTAAGTAAATCATGTTTATCATGAAATAATGAAGCACATAGAGGTCAAATGTCACTACATTCAAGAACAAGTTTTAAACCACCACATCTAGCTCCAGTACTACCCTACAGATGCACATATAACATATATACTCACCAAATCCCTTGAATAGGTGAAATTTGAATAGTTCAGGGAGTACTTTTATAAAATTAATTTAATAAAGGGAGAAATGATAGCATAGCATAGTTTAATATTACATTATTTTCTAGAGTAATCTACGCCAGTTATAGATACATCATATTATTTTCTAGACTACTCCTCTCCACTTATTGCATGAAATGGTTATTTTTTTATTAGTAAATCATTGTATATATATACTCTTTTAATTTTATTTTTTTAATCAATGAGAAACAATTAAGTTTCATAACAAACCTATCCATACTAATGAACACATAATTATTGTTCATGCCATGCTCGCAAGAAGGATTAGGGTTTACACACTAAATTATCTTTTCATGGCACAACTTAGAGCTCCAATTTTCATGTGCATAGGAATATGACCTAAAAACATAGGCATAGGTACTCCTATAAAATATGAATAATCCCTTAAAGGGGACATTAGCACCCCATTGGGGACACTACAAAAACATGATGCTATTTTCCATATCAAGTGCTAATATCTACTGAGTAGACAGACACCAAAATCCTATTGATGACACTCAAAAATATACAAAAATCAAATTTTAGAATCTAAATTATCTATGGTAGTTAATTTTTAGATAAATCTATATTTATTGCCATTTATTGATATTTTTAGACATTTAACAAAGGTCAAATGCTATAGCAAATCAATACTTAATTATTGAAATTTATATAATTAATTTAAGCATCTCATCTCTTGAATCTAAATATAGATTTTACATAGTTAATCCCTAAAAGGTTAAATTATTTGGTATACTTGATGTATTATAGGGCTTTAGAGATAGAATTTAGGAACAAACCCTTGATCTTGCAAAAACTTATAGGCCACTAAGGAGGATGATCAACCGGCTATAGAAAATGATGATTATTTATGTTGGTTAAGCTTTACACCAATGGGTAGAGGGGAGTATATAGATAATTAAAAATCACTTATACATTTCCCTACACAAGTAGCCTCACTTGTTCAGGATTTTGTAGCTACATGTTCCCATACTCAGCCATAGTCAATAGCATATCCCTAAGTATATTCAATACATATGGTCACATCCATAGATACTAATTTATCATACTAACATGGAGATCATAAGACTGACCACACTAGATATTACAACTATCATTTCATATAGGGTTAATTCTCTTACCCAGAGTGTAACACATATCGGCTAGAACATTGTCACCATAGGAAGGGCAACCATTTTCCCACTTCCATAGACTCATAAGACATGATATAAACATGTGTGAATCACTCCCACATAAATTAAAAAAATTAAGCCTAAGGACACTATCTAGGCCATACAACCTCCACCTCCATAGGAGACACTGCCACCAATGATATGAGCTACTATATATATATATATATATATATATATATATATATATATATATATATATATATATATATATGGGAACTATGACATATTAGTTTATAACATAAATATTTCCGACATGATCTATTGACTATAAAGATATTTATAGTAGACATATATCTTCCCCATGTGATTATAGATGTGGATTCTAATCATAATACTTGTAATTTAAGATTTTTACACCATATTGGTTATTAAGAGAGCAAGTGACAACATGTTATACAATATCTAGACTTAATTTCACATATTAAATTACCAATTACATGTGATCCTAAATTGGCCAATACATTATTTTTAATTCTAAGCAGAGACACTCATATACATGTTACACTTCGTAGTACATGGTTACATGGGATAGATGTTACAATTGACCAGTCAGAGAGATGTTTAACATTCAATCATGATGGGTACATGCTTATAATTTTAAATGATGACATTGATGATAATGATTTCTTTCACATAGATACTCTATGGGATAATGTGGTTTACCTTAGAATCATGCAAGAGGCATCTTACATAGTTAACAAGTATGCTAAATGGATGCATAGACTCTAGACTCATGCCAATGATAAGGTCATATTGATACATACATAATAGTATGATCATCATGATGATAATGAATTATTTAGTTTGGTCAGGCTCAATATCTAACACTAGATGATCTTCATCCAAATCTATCATTTGATTATCCACATCCCATTGATCTGATCTTGGGTCTATATAGACATTACACTTTGCTTGTATTTATTTCATTTACATTTATAGTATTTAATTATACTCCTTTACTTCTTATACTAAGCTTGTTTTGATTTGTTTGTACCTATATTATACTAAAAAAAGAATGAAAATAATATAACATGACGAAAAACAAAAACATTCAAATATTTTAAAAACACATTTTTTACATTATGTGCATTGCGATGTTTACATTTATAGTACTTGACAAACATTTCATATTGTCAACTATCTTAGTATAGTCAATTTCATAATATACATATGCTTCACTCAATCTTATGCACTACACTAATCTATATTAGATATCATGTACCCATTAGGGGTATTTACACTGATCGATCTTTTACATTTGATACATCTACCCACTTTGGGGTATCTCTTACAATGTTACTATAACTAGGTTTTATCTCTACATACTATAAATTGATTTATACTAATATTTATCATTTTTATTCATCTCTCAAATTTTGCCAACTATCACTAGTTAAAATTGCTATATATACATCCTAACATCTACATAGATTTGTAATACATAGTTATACATGTTTTCATTTCTTGTTACCCTAGATTAGACTTATTATGTTCTAATGCTTCTTACATCTTTGAGGGAATTTGAATTTGAATATTACATTGTTCTTTAGATATATGGCACTTCTCTATTTGTATGCCTTGTACATATGCCTATGTCTCTTTTCTGTGCTTTATTTATTTTATATGTTGAAATTTGAACATGTTCTTCTATGTGTCTCTAATACAAATTACTTGTTGCTTCTGTATGTTGACATTTGAACATGTTCTTGTATGTCTTCATTCTTAAATTTAGTGACATGTACCCTTGTCCCTTGTATTGTAGCCCCTTGGCATCCCTTTTGTATGCCTCATGTATTTGTATGTTTTCTTACTTGTATGATTCTACACAATGACACTTGTATTTATTTATTTTACACATGTGTGCATGCAAGCGTGTGCATGCGCACGCGCATGCGCGCGCGCGCGCACACACACACACACCAACTTTCAATGCCATGAAGAACCTCATGCATCTACCCTTCATCCTTGTGAATTGTGATGAATATTATTCTGCATCTCCTTAGGTAGTCACTCAAATTTATTGCTAATATAAATTCATTAGATCTAAGTTCACACCTTTTTGTAGTGATAAAATAAAACATACATCTTACATTACTTACTCATGCTCAGATACATTTAAATTCTAATTTTATGTTTGTACATCACATTGGATTATCATGCACATGCTCTAGCTTACACATTTTATAGATCTACTTATTTAGAGAGTAGTTCTTACCCATATTTCACAACTATCATCAAAAGAGGGGGAGTTTATAGGGGTTTATCATAGAGATTAGCCTCCTACATTACTATTTATAGATACATTTTAACACACAAGCTCAATTTTAGAATGTGAATCATGGCAGAAACATAATAAAATAAACACTTAGAATTCAATTTAGATCACATATAAATTAGACCAAATATACATTAGAACCTAAATTAGGTTAGTAGTGCCATAGGGTGCTATTGTCTACTATAAGGCACTACTATCTAGTAGCCCCAAATTTAGGACAATCTGGATCATCAAAACTATACACTAGGTATAATACATATTTGCACGCATATAGTCACAAGTTTTATAGTTATCTTTAGATTTTTCTTAGATACATTCATTTTAGCTCAGATTTGTAAAATTTTCTTAAATTTGGTGCATCATGCATGACATAATCACTCTCATATTCAATTCAATTACACATATTTATCAGATTCAATATAATTAGATACTAGATTGGGGGATGTGCACGTCACATAGTTTACATATACTGAGCTACATATAGGATGATCAGATGGAATGGAAAACTCCATGTCATTTCCTATGATATATACACTTACTATCACATTACAATTTATCACCATATTCATGCCTTATTCCATCTATAGTGGTTTAGATTCTTTAGTGGCTCCCAACCACCTAACTATGGTGTTGCTAACATACATAGTTAAATTTACTCAATTAGATACTTTCAACAGTTTGCATAGTATAGTTATAGATTAATGTACTTCACACAAGTATAAAATGATCGAGTCATGGCTGACTTGAGTTTTCGAGCCAACCACACAAGAGGGTTAAACACACTTATAGTCTTATCAATGTTATTCATATATTATGATGCACTAAACAGGGATGGGAAAAGAAAGAGTCTAAACTAGATTGAGTTCTTGTGCAACCCATATGAGTATTGATCAAGACATCAACTTAGTACAAGATATTTAATAATATGATCACTATATACATTAACACAAATAGAGCATCACTAGGTTCATATATTGGTTGGCATACCCAATGAGATGTATACATTTATTTCCTTTCTTTACTCAACTTCACATAGTTGCTTTATTTCAACATAGTCTTTTCCTTTTGATCACCTCTTAAGCAAGGAATGATTTTTTCATGTTTTATTGTAGGAAATTACTTTGGATCATGTTTCAAATATGCATACCCAGATTAACATACTCAGACTCAACTATGTAGGCTTCACTTTTAAGGTAAGTCCAGTTATACTTAATTTTCTTTGACTAGATATTTATATTTGTTTCATTACTATCATAAATGGGGGGTAAATATCATCACCTAAATAGTGTAATTAGATGATAATAGTGTCTCTTAAGTTATACCTTATTGTTATCTTAGCCCAAGACCTATCTTAGATCCTTAGACACACTTTTCTAGTCATTAAGTAGACCACAGTCACCTAAAGTCAGTAAAAATATAGTCTCAAAATTGTCTTCTTAAATCCCAACCCAAATTTCTCAATAGTCTACCAAGTGGACATTATTACCAAATTTGGGACACCACAACCATATGGTTCTAGTGTCCCTAATCATGTGCTATTGTCCTTAGCCCTATCTCTTCACAATGGATACGTTTTCAAATGTGTACCCTTCCAAAGGTCAGCTTAAGGATATTTTATTAACTATACAAGCTAAAAATATCTCTCTATATATAAGTCCAATTCACATATATTCACTAGATGTAAAATAAATACAAAAAACACATTCAAACCAAATACTAGTTGAGAAAAGTTAAGGTATTTGATCCCTATTCTACCCTTCTTATGCATACTACCACCTATAACAACCCTAAGACTAATTTTCAAAGAATTCAAATCTCAAGCACATTTAAGGCATCCAAGTCCACTCTCATTCTAACATTCACTTGCACTTGCATCAAGCACTAGGTGAGAGAACTACATGAGGATTGATCCCTCTTCAGAGTATTAGTATGTAGGAAACTATCTTCATAGTGTGGTGTTGATGATGCCCTACCTATCCTACTAATGAAAAAATAATTATTGCTCATGCTAAAATTATAAGAAAGATTAGGGTTTGTACATAAATCAAGTTTTAAAGGCACAAGACAGAGCTCTAGGGTTCATTTGCATAGAAATAAGAGCTAAAAATACAAACACAAGTACTCCCATAAAATAGGAATAATCCCACAAAGGGGACATTAGTGCCACATTGAGGATACTAAAGAAGCATGGTGCTACTATCCATATCAGGTGCTATTGTGTAGTGAGTAGATAGACATCAAAATCTTATTTAAGACACCTAGAACTATCCAAAACTTAACTTTCAAAATCTAGATCATTTGTGATACCCTGTTTTAAGATAAGTCTATATTTATGACTATTTATTGGTATCTTAAAAAATTAAAAGAAGGTCAAATGCTATAATAAATTATTAGTTAATTATTGTAATTTACTTAACTAATTTAGACATCTCAGCCTTTTAATCTAAACATAGGTTTTACATAGTTAAACCCTAAAATGTTAAATCAAATACCCATTTATTATAGCTATATATTTTTACATAATATAAGCCTAATAAATTACCTATTAACCTAAGAATGTGATCATTAAGTTTTATAGTCATCTTCATGAAAAAAATATATAAGGATAAAGATCTAGATTAAAACTCATAAATGTTTGCTTAATGGTGATATTCACCTCTCCGAAAAATTTGTTGGCGAAAAGAGAATGCTCTCAAAATCATGATATCTTATCCTAAGAAATGAATCCATGATTATGGAAAGTGATAGACATGAAAACACATATTTGATGGTTTTCTCACTTTATTTAGATTTCTAATAACATCGCTTTGTTTTACATGTTGTAATACATATAACCTGAAAATGAAATTTTATTTTTGTTTTAAATGAATAAAAATGTCTTAAATTTGAGGAATAATAAGTGTTTTAGGGTATGTGTTGAGGGTTAGTTAGATTTTGAGGTGGTGTATAATTGTTAGGCGCCTAGAAGATAAATATAATCGAATGTGATAAATATCATAATTGGTAAAAATTACGATGACATAGAAATCTTGACGTTGTGTTTCATTCATATTCCTTATGATATCTCTAATATGAACTTTTATTACATAATGAATAATACCTTAATGATTTTTTAATCTCTCCATAATACTGATGATTGCTTAATAAAATTTCTATTAAAAAAGTCAATGTATTTATTGATGAATGAACTACAATCCATGTATATTTTTAGACAAATTTAAATAAAATTAGGACCCTACTGGCACTTAAATTTATATTTAAAAGTCAAAACTTCAAAGGAATGGAATAAGAAGTATATGTGCACATTATCCAGAATGGACCATAGAGAGGACCTATAAGTATAAATGAAATTTATGACAAACTAGGATTATTTATCAAGTTGATAATATAGTGCTCAATATAAAAGAAACAAGTAAAAGAGGGTTAATTGGTGAGAGTTGAGAGAATAAATAAACAACATCATAAATCAATGAATATGGAAATAACACATAATTTACACAAATAATCAACAAATATATAAACATTCTAAAACAATGAAATTTAACAATTAAAAAACATAAATGGAGATTTGTATCTTCGCACCCCAAATAATGCCTTTGTTAATAGATGCATTGCATTTTAATATATGATTTAGGCCTTACATTTTTTTAACTTTTTGAAATAATAATTTTGTGAATAATATTAAGAATCTAATTTTTTTTTTTATTATTTAATTAATAATGATAAATTTTTTGGTGAAAGTGATCATTATGAAAATAATAAATTACTCTTAAAAATTTTATTATTAGAAAAAGAGAATTATCATGTTTAGGTAGATTTGAATATTTATTTTTCACATCTTTCTTAAGGGAAAGTGTCATTTGAGTGTAAATAAATTTTAAATACATAATATTTTATATTTGATTTTATATATTTTAATAGTTATCATAATATTAATTGCTTAATTTTTTATTCAAAATAATCCATAGATCATAACATATTACCATTTCCATAAATAACATATCTATGTGCACCATATTTATATAATACTTTTTTAAAACTATATTTCAATTTTCTTAATTTAAATCAGTTTAAATTACAAATTTCTTTATATTTCAATATATTAAATTAAAAAAATAAATTAAATAGAAAACTAATCTAGAATAAATTAAACTTAGGCGAAACTCCGGAATTGGCACTAATAATAATAATAATAATAATAATAATAATAATAATAATAATAATAATAATAATAATAATAATAATAATAATTATTATTATTATTATTTTGGAGAATGTGTGACTCATAGTAGAGTCATATTCACTTCTATTTGACCGAGTTGAGATTGAGTTATAGTAAATGTGACTCTGAATTAGAAACCTAAAGATGATAAAAACCGAATAGAATAAAACACAAAGATGATAAAAAAATAATAAATGATTTCCATTATAACCCAAAAAAAAAAAAAAAAAAAAAAAATTAAAATAAATATTAACTTTAGAGGCATCTAATTGTATGACCTAACACAGTCACTGTTTTTCGGATCATAGCCGAATGTACGGTGATAATGGTCACTACAGCTCAATTGACTTTCCATAATCATGGCAATCAAATGAATTCTCTACAATGTAATCTACTCTGCATCATTCCATATTAAGTATCAGATAATCTGTTATACTCCCTCAGAATATTCAATCCAAGGAATTGATATCAAGCCTACAAATTTAGGAATATGGCGATTGTTCGAGAGAAAAGAGGATATCGAGGAGTACGAAAGAGAAAAGGGGGAAAATATGTGGGGAAATTCGGTCGGGAAAAAGAGAACGAATTTAGTTGGTTTCATACTTCACTCCCTATGCTGCTGCTCGAGCTTATGACACTGCACTCCTATGCCTGCGAGGACCCCATGACAGAAATTTTAACTTCCCTGGCTCGCACTTGAACTCAACTGATTTGCAGATGGGGAACACCGATCCATCACCCCTTGCTATTCGACGTGCTGCCATTTCGTTTACCTCCCCGTTGGACAACATTCCTTCAAACCAGGTGGGAGCATCAGATCATGCATCTGTTACTTCAAACTAGGAGGGAGCACCAGAGAATGAATCTGTTACTTCAAACTAGGTGGGAGCATAATAGCATGCATTTTCTGAGATTAAGGAGAAAGTGAATGAACAGGAAATGATAAATGAGTTTAATGATATTCTAAAATCCTCAGAGTATATATAATTTCAGGAAAGCATTCAGATGCTGCCACTTCACCCAGATGAACCTTACTCTCATGACTGAACTGAACTTTTCCCTTAATTAGATATATGTGCCTCTTATTGGGGACAATTGGTCCCCCTACTGCCTGAGCGGTACCCAAAGTAAATTTTTCGTGTGTTCATGTTAACCTGCGAAGAGCGGCTGGAGATTACCAGTAGAACATACTTCCATTCTATTTAAGTATCCTTTAGTTTCGTTTCAGGTTTGCTCTCATTAACTTTATTTGCGTATTAATTGAGACTTCCCATTATGATAGGGTATATATTAATTGTGTATTCTAAAATTTAAAAGTAAACGAATATTTTATTTTTAAATATTTTATATATTGAAAAATTTATGAAAGATATTATTATGAATATATAGTGATAATTTTTTTGATGAAATATATTTATATATTAAATTAATAGAAATATACAAATAATTTACAAAAAAAATAGAGGCAGTATGAGAGCATGCCATGCAGTCACACTAGGTAAAGCCTAGGAACCAAAAATATAAACACCACGAACAACTAGGCAAAGCCTAAGAACAAGTCACACTCTCATAATAAAAGATAACTTTAAGCATCAAGAGAAAGGATAGAAGGCGGAGGATCCATATCATCAAGCCCAAGCCTGAGTTTGGCAAGTCATTGCCATCTGGAATACGATCCTAGCTAGTAGTTTGAGTTGTGTCCCTATCATTTTCTTATTTCTATGTTCGAGTGGACAAAGTGGCCATAGAGAGCCTGGAGAACTTGTCCAACACATTTGATCAGTCTCCAATCGGTGACCCGCAAGCATCCAAGTGCATAGGAGGAGGATCAACATCTCAACCATCCTATATAACAGGGAAAGCAGGTGAAGACTGCCACCCTCATTATTGCCTAGGATGGGTCATGTGATGGTACAGGGTGTTTCTTGAGAGCGATAGTGAGAATGGCTGCAAAGATACCCACCATGAGGTGGTAGAGGAATTTTATCCTCTATTCTAGGATCCCTAGGTGGAGAAGGTGGAACCTCAGCGATTGCACAAGGAGCAACTCCCCAGTGAGAAAGGAGATCCTGAAGGTGCCCAAGATCTATAGTAACTTTATTAGCTTGAACATAAATATATAAAAGAACATTGGAAGTCATAGAGGACTTGTTTAAAGTAGAGATGTTGCAATCAAAAAAGCATTATTGAACACATAATTATATCTTTCTTTCTAAAGCCAAAAAAGAATCTCTACTCTGAACATATGCAAGACTTGGGTGTATTTAAATAGTATCATAGGTTTATCTCCAAGGAGGATGTGTTGCCAAAGAAAAAATTGAAGCTGGAAAGGCCTGAAGAGATTGTGGATCCATGTCCAAACACTTTATGCTTTGGAACAGTACCAAAAAAGATGTTGAAACATCTCAATGTGGCCAAAGAAAGAGAAAGTAGAAAGGGTAATTCCTAGTTGGATGAGTCTTTTGCCAATAGGTAAGCCTTGGTGCAATACACACCAAGTAATATAAGCAAGTTTGGGCTCCATGCAAGCCCCCCCAAGAGTGCTAAAGTAGAAATTGTACATACTAATAGAGGAATGCAACCCCCAATGGGAATTGATCTTGTCCAACATGAGAGAATGGGGGTTGAGCCATCCATAGCCAAGTTGAGGAGTGTAATTATGAAAGGGGGTTCCCACATACCACTTATAGTCCTTCCACCATGGATGAGTGGAATGGAAATAGATTTTGTGGATCATGGAGGGTGGCATGATGTTAAGTATCTCCTGGTAGGATTGTTGATCTGAATTAGCTAATCAAAATTTGGATTTCACCTCTTATAGGATATCCAAGAGTAAGATCACCTACATTAGACATCTTAGACAATATGATTACCCCTATGAAAGAAATTAGGAGTGTTGATCTAAGGGACCTATGCTAGGGGAATTTTGTTGAAATTAATAATCGAAGACCACTAGAGCAAGTTAGTGTTAGCAAATAACCCATCTTGGAATCCTAAGCCATTCTATAGAAGCCAATGTTTAATATTTTCCCATACTTTCCAAATTGTTTTAGCCTCAAAGGAACCTATGATATGAATAGGAGATTTAATGATTAGAAAATTAGAAAAGTTGAGCACTTTCCAAGCTTTATCGTCTTTAGGCAAGCCCAAGGAGATGCAATGTTTGAACAACACATTACAATATTCTTTGCCCACAATGAAACACACTATCTCTTTGTCACATAAGGCAGTTCCTTGTTAAGCTGTGTTACTGATCCCCATCCCTCCTGCATCCCACTTGATGCAGCAATATTCCTAGGTCACCCCATGGAATCCTTTGCCTTGAGGAGAATTGGCCTAATGGAAGTTTTTGTGCAATATCTCCTACTTTTGGTGAAATTTCTTAGAAGGCACCCAACATAAAGAGTATTAAACATGGGTGGTTATAAGAATTTTTTAGTACATTTGAAATTTTCCTGCTAAGGAAAGAGATATCATCACCCAGTATTCTAGCTTCTTAGTAAATTTGTCAATAACATATTGCCACAAAAAGGGTGTTTATGCATCAAAATAAAAGGGGATGCTGAGAAATTTGAAGATTTCATCCTGCTGGATCCACTTTCAACTGTATTCAGTAGCCCACATCAATGGAAGGAGGTAGGATTATCGATAATAATGAGTTTCTGCCATTAGATGCTGGAGCTAAAGGCCAAGCATAAGGTGTTGGTACATT
The DNA here is from genome assembly GCA_037957365.1 of Torreya grandis. Lineage (NCBI taxonomy): Eukaryota > Viridiplantae > Streptophyta > Pinopsida > Cupressales > Taxaceae > Torreya > Torreya grandis. Next base: position 221,290 of record JARHVA010008586.1, read on the forward strand.
GCAAGGCATTATACGCAATAGACTCGTCCTCAATAAGAGTAAGAAAGGAGTCATCCATAAAGTGACCATTAAATTTTGCATATCTTCTTATGGGATCACAACATCTAGAGGGAAATAACCTTAACAAGGCCACTACCTTGGGTATTATTGAGTAGATATCCAAAACCCTCAATTACAAGAACATACAAGCTAGGAGCTAGAGGGCACCCTTGATGAATAGAGTGGAAAAAGCCAAACTATTTAGAGGTGACTCCATTAATGGAGAGGATAGTCGAGGCATCTATAAAACAAATCTGGATGGTTTGGATGAAGTTGGTCCCTAAGCACAGTGCTCAAATCATGTCTAGTAGGAACGGCCATTTGATACGGTCATAAGCTTTTTCAATGTCAATTTTAATGAACATAGCTTGTTTCTTAGACCTCCTAGCCTAGTCCATCCCTTCCATAACTGCTATAATATTGTCTGAGATAGAACAACTTCTGATGAAACCGATTGTTCAAGGTGATATTGCACAATCGGATTGCCAGTGCCTTAGCAATGATTTATGATGCTCATATATTATTATGAGCATCGAAAAATTATATATGATTTTTTCAAAAAAAATATTAATTATATAGATTGTGAAAACATCAAATTTTTGTATAACGATATTTATTACATAAAATAAAAATATTTAACTTTGTTTATATATGAGACATTTTAATATTACTAAGTAATATTTAAATAGAAGTTTTCAAATATATATAATTTTGGAAAAATTAAATTATTATTTTTGAATAAAATGAAAAAATTATATATCCAAAAAAACATATTTCATATTTATAAAATAAATTGTATTTTATTAATCTCAAGATCTATTCTCTTTATATATTAAAATAATTGTTTCTTGTTAATATTTTTTACAATTTTTTTTAATCTATATCTTTAGAAAATTGATTTGACATTTAATTTATATGCTAAATTTATGTATTATCTTCTTCAATGCCATTTCCCATTCTTAACATCAACTAAACATTAATATCTAATATTTAGTAAAACTACTATTGCCTGCTGTAGTTAAGGGATATGATCATTTAATTAATAAATACATTACACAATTCACTACATAAATATTTTAATTTTTATAATAGAATGATAATTTATGATATCAATTTGAAAATATTAATATTTAAAAAATGTTAGTTGGTGAAAGAATTGTAGGATACATATGCGAGATTGTTAGTATGCATCTATATTAAGACAAAACTGGGCTTTTTTAGTGTAAACAAGGTAAAATATGTATTAAATAACTTATAACTAGTAGTTGCCACAAAGGTTCAAGGTGATGCTATAAGGAATGTATATTTAAATTTTTAGGATTTTTTTCAGTAAATTTTTTCTTTTCATTTTTGGAGTATATTCTCATTTTAAGTGTAGGATGTGGGTACCCCCTAATCTCAAGAATTGAAACTATCAACCCTCCCTATCACTTGTCACTAATTGTCAACCAACCACCTTTACTCTCAACTAGTGACTCATCTACCACAACTTTCACATTGTATCATGAATGATGCCCCCTTATGTACCCATGGGGCATGGTCTTTTTAAAATATTTAGTATTCACTTCAACCATAATGAAAATAATAGGATAAACTACATAAACTCAATGTATTATCCTCACATTAGTGTCATTGCATTGTTGATTTAATCCACACATCGGATAAGGAATATCCAACAATTACCCTCAAGTTGGGGTATGTGTATGATATGCACGATCTAGTGTATGACATCACATGAAATATGTCATCATTTCTTATCATCATAAATTACAATATAGACATTATAACCTCATTGTATTATCTCCATACCATTGGTATTGCAGTACTTATTTGAGTCATAAATAAGATAATGAGACTTCTCATAATAAATTAAGCATCATGTTTTCCTCATCGACCTGTCACAATAAAAAATGTAGAATAAAATAACATGCCACCATACAAGATTTTTATCAATTTTATATTGATCCAAGTCATATAAATCCAATAAATACCTTTAATTAATTTGTATGTACCCACATCCACTTCAAATTTTTATCCAAATTCCAATTTGCTCTTCATTGCTTCTAATTTTTCTAGCATCATTATAACAAAAATAATTTTCCTTTAAAATCACCAAGACAAAACCAAATCACTAATAGTTTATTTGATACCAACATGTGATTTTCAACCAGCCAATAAAAATATCCCTTGATCAAAATCTAAGGAGTTACCGTTTTGACATAGTCATTAGGGAAAGAGGCTATTTCTTTCCACATAGAATGTAAGCCATCATAGACTAAAGTATTGGATGGTAATTTAGATCCTAATCAATTTTCCCTAATAATTAATTTACATGAACTTATTTTGACATCCAAATACATTCTTACAAATAATGAAAGCTGTGAAATATTTAAAGGTGAGTTTGGTGATGATGTTGAGAAGTAATGGCAAGGCATTTAAGGTGATTGACTCAAAGAACCCCAAGAACATACACTTTCAATGTTTAATGACATGATACTTATGTCAATGCAATTTTTATCTTCCACGTAATGGTTTCAAGTATATAATATATGATTAAAATTGGGGTCATCTCAATGGAAAACATGGATCAAATATCTAATTAGTTCTCTACAAACATAGAGGATGTATGTGCCCTATATTTGTACATGCCAATTCATATGAGTCTAAAACTAATTAGATCAAAATTATGATTTATTTAACTATTTAAAAAAAAAATTAAATGACTCAAAATTCAAAAAATAAAAAATGTCTACCTCATGAGGTTGATTGGAGTCAATGCTATCATATGATATTACATTGATAGATGTAACAAGTTATTGAAAATTGTATGTGTATCCTAGAATACATTGAGTTAGGGGTCTAAGTATTGTATTTATGTATGTTCTTAAACATGATGTAATTATCCATGTGTCAATTTTATTGGCATCATCAATGAATGGAAGTTCTATTATGGACTCTAAGACCTCAATGTCATGTCCAAAAATCAATGACATTACATTGTTCATTCAAATTTGACATGAGATGTGGAGCATTATCACAAACAAATCAACTATCATGATGTATTCACCACCATTGAAAATAGAAAATAGTCAATAAAAAATGTCACCACCTTCCTTTGATATAACAAACTATTTGCTTGGAAATTTTTTTCATGCAAAATGCATGTTATTAAATTGCTTTGTGTTTTCAAGCCAAATATAATTTGAAACAAGAGCCAGATTAACAAGAAGCAAGTGGTACATGGTATGGCAGTCCAAATGTGTTAGAATAGGCCAATAGGTGATTTTATGAGAGAGTGAGCACACAAGAATTTTACAATAACAATAAACCTAATTTTATTCAGAAATATGCAAGAAGAGGATGTGTAATAAATGCTTGATGTATTAAACTACCTTTTTTACCAATTATTTGCTATATTACAGTACCCTGGTGAAGAGAAATACAAAGGAGTAGGGGAAGTTAACTCACAGGAAAACATAGTTTGTGAATGAGTGTAATTCACTTTTGAACTCATAGGATACCTCATAGTGGCACTTAGTTGCACTCTAGTTGGAACTCACTCTCTCAGCTACTTAACCTCTTATCAAACCTAAGTAAGTTGAAGATACATGTGTAGGGATTATACATTTAATAAGTAAATGGAATAATAAATATCCTACACTAACAACCCCCTTAAGTATGGCTTAGGTTGGAAAAATAAAAAGATGGGTCCTAACAACAAGGCTTGATGAGATACCCACATATAATTCAATTCCAAATAATTTGAGTAAAAGGAGAAAACCACGTGGGAAAAACTCCCCTTCCCTCAAAATAGAGACAAAGAAAATAAGGTAGGACTAGAAATACCCACTCCAACACCCCTCCCCACTAAGAATAGCTTAAGTGGGCTAGAAAATTGAGACTCAACAATGAGGCCTGATGAGGTATCCATGTACATAGTGATGACCCCAGTATCATACAAAATATGAAGAATGTGTGTCTCCAAAAATAAGAGAGAATGTAAGTGCATAATATCACATGGAAAATGCTATATCAAGTCTTTTTATACAAATCTTGTCTCTTTATTTTGTAAGAAATAAACTATGAGCTATCAAACTATTAAATTCCCACTCAACTGGAATGCATTTGTGATAATGTAACTATCTAGAAAATTCTTGAAAGTCTACCCGTAAGTGCTCAAATGTGATAAAGTTTGATCAGGAACCAAAATACTAACTATATAAGATGGTAATAAAGAAGCATATAATGAATGGGAGAGGCCAACCATAGAAGAAGATAGACATAGAACACTCATTGAAATATGTCCATGGGAAGAGGAGAGCCAGGCTTAACAATTGTCAAAACTAAAGATTGGTCTACAAATGCACACTTAAATTTGCAAGATGATTATCCATAAGAACATATGAGGCAATTATAATATTAATGTGTATACTCCAATTGAAATCGGTAAAGTCATCTGAAATACAAGTAGGTGAAGGCTCTAGAAGAGCAATAATTTACATAGGAATAGATGTAGAATATTTAATGAAAGAATTAAGGTCTGGCAAAATCGTATCTTGTAGTGGGGGATCTACACAAGGAAGAACATTATCCATCATGGATGTGTCATGCCATAAACATAATTAAGAGGAGAGTCTATAATAGTTTAATAAGAGATAATAGGAAGAGGAAGAGGTGTGACATAAAGCACACTAGGATCTTTGAAAAGAGACTGTAGGATGCTCGAAGTAGTTTAGGTACACTTTGTATATTCCACATGGAAAAAAAGATACATGGAAATAGGTAGTATTAGAGAGGTAAAATTATTGTCATAAATATTAGCTAACTTATCAAACCAACTTGGATCAGTAGGTGCAGGAATCTGTCCATATAGGAACACAATATGATTCTTGTTTTTGAGCAAGTATTCCATGTAATCATTCCATGAAGCATAATTGGTATTCCAAAAAGGGACCACTAGCATACACTCAACTTTTATCCTTCAAATTCTCTCAAAGGCACTCATAATAAATGATAGAAGACCCTAAGGAAGCTTAAGACAAGAGAGTACAAATTACAATTAACCCCTAAAGCACACTTATGAATGGAACATTGAGCATAGTCAAGAATGCTTCCAAATGATTAATCAATGCTTCAGTGATGAGGGTTAATGCACGCTTAGAATGGGGATGTCAAAAATATCCAAAAATACATCCACATATGAGCAATTAGTTTACAAAGTATAATGTAGAAAGCAATAGGGCCTATAGCATAGGTAACCCCCTAAATATGGCATTTATGACTTTAGTGCATTTAGATTAAAATTAGGGCCAATAAAACATGAATGAAAAACAAAAGACTTTTACAATATGATTTACAAAGAAAAAGTTATAGATAATAACATTTCCCATCATTAATGGCCTATTTAATGATTTTTTCACTAAAATTTAAAAAAAATCCGTGTTGAGAGTGAACTAGACTTCCAAATACTCATTATAATTGGCACAAAGTGTAGAATGTAATGGTTTATATTGTGAGAGGCAATTGGCCTCTTACCAATCTGGGCCTCAACATTCAGCTTCAAAAAGTGAAAGTACAAGGACTAGAAGCCACTTAATTCACATTTAATTCAATTTACCCAAATCAACTTGTATTTAAAAAAAGAATAAAATGCTAAATTTTTAAATAGTAATAAATCAAATTGGAGAATAAGAGTAATGTCTACATTAGAATGTGGTGGGGACCACAAGGATGGCATGGAGTGTTCCTAGGTTATTGGAAAACCTAATAATCCTTATACATGTTACTATGGTTATTATATGGCACCACCATGCCCAACCAAAGTGTACCATGAGATAGAATAAATTTTAGCAGTGAATATTCATTAATTCAAAAATATTCCAATTTTTGGATTTTGGTTTTTGTGATTTTATTAGGGTCGGTAGATGGGACTAGATCACCAAAAACTTAATTTTTTTTTTTTTTTTTTTGGGGTTAACTCGCCAACCCTTTACAACATTATCTTGTAAAATAGTCTAACTTGTCACACAAATGCACACATAGATATATAATATACCCTACAATATAAATTATTTTGGAGGTCTGACAGAGTCATTCAACATAAGCATTCAATAGAACCATTTAGCCTAGTCATTTAGCCTAGCTATTTGATAGATCCATTTAGCCTAGCCATTTAGTCGAGCTATTCAGCCCAGTAATTTGCTTGAGCTATTCAATTTAGTCATTCATCTAGGTTATTCATCCTAATTGTTCAACTGAGTTGTTCAACCTAGTTGTTCAGCTTTGAGAGGACATAAACCATGTTGTAAAAAATTGAAACCTATGTTTACCTTGTGATATAAATTATTTTGAGGGTTTGATAGAGTCATTCAACATAACCTCTCAGCAAAGCCATTTGACCTAATTGTTAGGCAAAGCCATTTAGCCTAGCCATTCATCCTAGTCATTTAGTTGAGTCATTTGACCCAGTTATTCAGTTGACCCATTTGGCCTATCCATTTAGTTCAGTCATTTAGCTCAGTCATTTGTCCCAATCATTCAACTCTGAGAGGACATAAATAATGGTGTGAAAATTGAAACTTATGCTATAAAAACCCTAATTTGGTAAACCTAGAAATAAAAAAAAATATTGGACCTTTCAATTCACTAAGGCTACGAATCATATTCACCTAAATGAATCTAAGGGGGTTTTAGATATGTGTCTTAAAATTAATCTTACCATGAGCTTTAAGCCTCTCAAAACACTTGTAAAATGCCTCTCATATCTCTATAATAGAATGGTGATGCAAGTCTATATAGGTCATGGACATGAAATTGACACCAATGGCAGACAAAAGTTGGTGAAGGAAGATGGTGACACTGGGAATTGATGACTAGTCCATGATGGTAAGAAAATAGGTCTCCATATAAACTAAATCTATAACTAGTGTATGAGCTAGTGGAAGACATATCATGTAAACTAGAAGGTCAAGAGAGATACAACATAGGACATGAGAGTCATATGTAGGGTGTAGAAGCAACACATAGGGATTTGAGCTTCCTTAGAGTGTTTGATAAGCTTGGTGTGATAACTTGGGCATTCCATGTCATCCTCATACATGGCTATTATATAGAATAGGTTGGGGTTTCTAAAATATTCAAGGAAGCCCTCATTAAAGATCTGAGCATCGATATTCAACTACATCACCTCCCTAAGTTTGATGTCATTGGAATGAGATCATCATAGGGATTTGATTCAGTATTGCCAAGGAGTTGATCCAGGTTCATCTGACTGAAAATCAGTCATAAAATCTCCTAGTTGCCATGGAAGAATCCACTCCAACAAGCCTCTCAAATTTGCATCAAAAACCTTTCATGTAAATGCATATACAAGCAATATTCAAATTCCTCTTAATAAATTAAAGAGAATAAAAAATAGAAATTAAATAGATAAACTGATGCTCTTTGTCTGAATCTAAAGCTCTAATACCATTTGTAGACACCGAAATCCTATCAATCCCTTGGTCATCTTCCCCCTTGGTCCCCTTGGTCCACTTCTACACTTTCCTAACCCACACACTTATTAATTTAAAATAATAACTTATTTTAAATTAATACCACCTCCCTTGCCACATCACCCATGCCACCTCACCCCACCTTAGATACCTCTCCTTGGATGCCTCCCATCACCCTATGACCAATTTATGACCTATTTCAACCCTCTTGCGCTCATTTAATCCTCTTTCAACCGTTTCCTACGACCAATTGACCCAGGCAATTGGAAGAACGGGTAAAAGGCTAATTTTAGCCATTTTTCGGTTATTCTATCTGCCGATGTCAGTTACAGTCGGCCGATGTCAGTTACAGTCGGCCGATGCCAGCAGGATCGCCAATGTCGGTCGCTTAAAACCAACTTGTAGGCCGAATCAATGGATGCTCTTCCCCCAAATGCAAAAAATTCTCTTGCACCCAGACTTCAACCTCTCTCTCTCTCTTTCCCAGACACACATCAAGCATTACAAGCTACAGGGACTCTGCATTAGGCACTCTACCTCTTTGTAGGGAGTCTTCTAAATTAGCAACAAGTCTCTTACACCTCCGGGGTTCCTCTAGGTAGAGCTAAGTGTTCCTCTTCTATTTTATTTCAATTATTTAGACTATATCAGTAATCAGTTTTCTGTTTATTGCTTGTAAATAATATTATCAACCAGACCCAGCTTTCAACCAGACTAGGCCTAACTCTCTTCCTAGAAAGGCTGAGAGGCCTTTCCCATACCCTTACCCCTTTTTTGACAACATATCCCCTGTCTTTGTCCCTCCTAAAGACCCTGTCTACGGTCTTACCACACTACACAAACCCAGACTCCTTCTAGACCCGTCTGTCGACCAGAAACTCATCCATAACTTGTCCAAAGCCTTGTTGCCCCGACCGATGCCGGCCACCAGGCCATTGCCCCCACCGACATCGGCAAAGTAACCGACGCTGGTAGACTAACCGATGTTAACGACTGTGGTAGACTGACAGCAGAAAACAGGTACGCATTATCTAGTTTCCTCTTTGCTAGTCATTTGTCATTTCTTTATTTTTGACACTTTTTACTTATTAACAGTGGACTGTCATCGCTCGAGGAAGTCTTTGCACTTTCAGGACCAAGATTTTGCTTGGCAGTCCACCTTATCTCTATCTAACAACCTCTTTGTTTGAGTCTCTTTCTTCTATAGGTGTCATCCTCCACAGCCAAAGATGAGTCCCTACAACGTCTGGATAACGGTGTGCAGACCTCATTCGGGTATCATCTAACCCTAGACCATTTCTCTTAGTTTCTTATTCCTTTTGAATGTGAAAGCAAAAAATAGTTAGAAACATTCTGGCATGCGCAGTGGGACCCTAGGAATTCTCCTTGGGTTCATACCTTTTTCTTCTAAACAAACTTTTCATATAGGTGCATTAGGTCTCTTCTTGCATCTCTCTTCTTCTATCTCTTTCGAAAGACACCATCAGCAAAGTTAAAAAGAATCCTTCTTTTTCTTTCTTTCTTGCATCTTAGAGTAGTAAAAGTCATACTCTTTAACCTCTTCTCACTTGTCTGCATACGAACACACATTTCGATTTGGGCTTAAAATACATTGCATTTCATTTCTTCTTGAATGCATATTTAGTCCACACATCTAGTAATTAAAAACACATCATGAATAAAGCGTAGGCCACTTATGTTACACATTCAAACCACTTGCACAAACTCAAACATCTAAACTTACCTACGACAAGGTCTGACTAAGATTTCATCACCTAGCAAAAACCTTACCCGTCCCGGCAATCCCACTTAGACTTCACTACCAAGGGGAAAGCCCACTCTGTTCTCTGGCAGAGGATAATCTCTAGGGGAAGTATATACTGGCTAAGTGAGACCAGCTTATCACTGGGCTCGTGAAGTGAGGGGAGCTTGCTCCTTAGCACCAGGCCACGTACGGAACCTAACACAAACTCTTGAGCACCGAAACTAACCTAAAACCAACTTTAGACTACCTCTTCTAAGACCCGTTCTACAAACCAACTTCCCAAACACACTCTAAGGCATAAGCCAACATGATTCTAAAATTTTATTCTTAGGATTTAACATTTAGGGTCCACTTGTCTTCATCTTTTTTTCTATCTTTATCTGGTTTTTTGAGCTAGTGAGGACGTTTTCTTCTTTTTTCCAAAAACTTTCAAATTTTTTGAGTTTCTAAAAAACACAGTAATGGACATCGGTTTTACCACCAATGTTAGCAACCTTTTTTCGCCGGCATCAGTTATCTGACCAACATTGGCAACCTGTTTCACCGGCATCAATTTTTCTACCGATGTCGGTCACTGTCCAAACTTTTCTTCTCAAAATAACAAGCTTAAAAACCCAACTTTCTTGCTGTCTAACACCCATTTTGGTTTTCTAAGACTAAAAAAAATAGTTTCTGGAACCTGACCCTTCTTGCCTTGAATAGTTTTGACACGCAGTCAAACCAGAACTCTTATTGACCATGCAAGGCAATGACCACTCCTGTCTTCACCATCTATGCCTAGTCCTCTAATGGAGTATCATTCAGAGACCGAACGAACTCCTACCCGACCAACTCCTAATCAACCTTCAATTGTCCCTGAAGGGGACCCAAACTTTGAGAGACTCCTTGACCACAACATCAGAGATCTCCAACACTATCTCACAAAAAACCAAATGCAAGACCTTTCAGGTGAAGTGGCAACGATATCGACAGCGTTCGCTACCCAACCCATGACCACTTTGGCCTTTGCTTTGACCATCAACCTGACCATGACTAATCTTCAAAGTGTGGCTTCTCCTTCTATCTCTGGGCCCACTTCCATCGAGGTTTCGACCCCCCATCAACCACAGACTATTCAACAAAATTCTACCCCTTTCCAAAATCTAGTTGTCTCCATCCCGCCTACTCTTGCCCCTATCAACACAAGAGTAACTACCTACCCTTCAACCCATGCTGCCACCCCTCAACCACCTTTGGCAGCCCCTATTCAATTTGTGCCCTCTAACTCCATGGCAAAACCACCCCTGGATTCCACATCTATTCCAATGACTAGTTATCAATATGTTGTGCCTATACAAGTGCACCCAACTATGTCATACGCCCCTTCTAGCTCTTTTTAAGCGCCGTACAACCTAGGGTGCGCCCCATCTGCCAATTTGTCAGTCAATCTCATCAAGATGCTGATGGACAAAATGTCTAATCTTGAGGCTTCCATTTCTGGTTCAAGCAATGTCCTTTCATATGACCAAATTTGCAATGAACCCATCCATCCCTCCATCCCAATCCGACCATATCCCAATCAGTGTGAGCTTCCTAAGTTTACTCGCTTCCAGAGTAAGGAAGACCCATAGTAGCATCTGCGAGCATTCAGACATGCTCGTTACTTGATAGCACATGGTGATGTGCTACTGCTACGCATGTTCCCCATGTCACTTTCTAGTGCTACCCTCGATTGGTACTGCTCTCTCACCAGTCACTCTCTTTTCACTTTCACTCAACTAGCCCAACTTTTCTTTGACCACTTTTCGATCAATATCACCAAAAAGGTCTCCATTACAGACCTCTACTCTATCAGGGAGTTTGAGGATGAATCCATAGCTAATTTTGTCACCCATTAGAGAGGCTTAATCAACCAACTCTCCTTCCCTTTACCTCAACCCGAGCTTATTGAGCTCTTCTCTCGAGCATGTGCCACACACATCTCATCCACCTTGCGGGTTTAAACATTTTGCACTTTTGACGAAGCTTTCACCATGGCTCGAAAGCTTGAACTTTGTGCTATTGAAGAAAATAGGGTCAAATTGCATAATACCAACGCAAAAACTGATGACCCTTCTTCTAGACCTTATTCCCACTCCACGTCCAAAGGAGTGGCCAACACTGTGGTCGTTAGATCACTATCTTCAACAACAACTGACCAATCTCAACCTTCAACATCTCAAAGCCTCACAAAGCAATTCCAACAACGCTACATACAGTGTCAATACACTCCAATTGGAGAGTCATATGCTTCCGTGTTGGAAAAACTCGTCAAGCAGGGGGTCCTCAATCTCCCTCCAATCCGACCACCTCAATTCGACCCTTCAAAAGCCCTCCTTACATGGTATAGGGAGAATGACTTCTGTCACTATCACTGTGTCCAAGGCGATGACATAAACAACTGCCGAACCTTCAAGAACATTGTCCAAGACATGATAGATAAGGGAGATCTTGTTTTGGATAACTTGAACGCACCACCCAACCAAAACATCGATATCTTCAAACAACCTTTTCCTAACCATCCTCCTAGTCAAAAAAATGTCTAAACCATGGCCGATACCTCCCAAGAGCATGATATACGCACGGTCAACACGGTCTCGCCTCTTGTCCCTGACCAACCTCCTCCACAGGTAGAAGAGCTTTCTTCTCCTATTCGTCCATCACAGGTAGAAGATCCTTCTTCTCCTATTAGTTCTCCATCGACCTCTCTTATATTAGAGGATGCTTCAACCATACCAATGCCATTAGCCCCACCTTCATCTTTCCTCTTACCAATGGATGACCGTACCCTTCCTGCTCCTCAACCACAAGTAGAAGGCACCATCATCCTTGCCCTTTATCCTCTTGAGGAGTCACATTCTCCAATTTCTTCTCCACCAAAAGAAGACCCTGACTCTTCACCCACTTCGACCAAGGAAGACCTAGTGACGGTTTTCTCTTGCCTTTTGCCTGAGATCACTATATCTCACTCACCTCCATCCACATCTGAACCCAAACCCACGTAGGCGTCCACCATGCCAAAAGAGATTAAATCTCTTGGTGTTCGCCCCATATCTAATCTTGCCTCACACAATAGTGGCCCTCAAACCAAACCAAAGAAGGCCACTAAACCACACCGGAGAATTCCTCCCCCACCTTCATCATTGGCCTCTATTTTGGGCCCACATCCATCCACCTTAATAGGAGTGCTTCCTAATCCAACACCTCACAGAGGCAAATTGCCTCCATTATCCCCTTTACCCATTAAACATATATTTCCTCCAAAATGACCAATGCCTCCTACGCTTCCAAAACAAAAGTCATCAACCCCTACTGCAACAAAACACGTAGACCCATTGGCGGGTTCTTATGCCTTGTTGTTATGACAATTGCTGCAGTCTTCTCACATCAGTCTTCCACCTCTTAAACCATACCAATATCTTAGACCAAAACCACCCTGATTCGATGACACTAAAGTTTGTGCGTATCATCGCACGCCGGGACATGACACTGAGCATTGTTGTGCCCTCAAAGTTGTCATTCGCCAATGCTTGGAGAAAGACACCCTTCTTCTTGACCATATTATCAACAAACCTTCAACATCGTCCCATGCTTCCCATACCTCCTCACCTTCACACTCATCAACTCTCAGATGAAGACCATCTTGGTTCGACAACACTAAATTTTATCACTATCATTGCACACTGGGACATGACACTGAGCATTGTTGTGCTCTTAAAGCTATCATTCGTCAACACCAAGAAAAAGATACCCTTCTCATCAAGGATCCTCTTGACTACCCCTTTGCCAAATCTTTGACACCATCACATGCCTCACAAACATCATCACCTAAATCGGGATCTCCACACAATACTATGGTCCCTCCACTGCCTTTAACCCCCTTATTCAAAATCAACACAGTCAACTTGACCACCAGCACACCAACCCAAAGGGATAAAGGGAAAAGACATGTTTCTATCCCTTGGACATCCCCATCTACCAAGCCTTCACCACAACCAAAACCCAAGATTACTGTCTTGGGCACATCTCGACCAGCATTCTCAAAGACAATCCCTGACTCCGTGGTGAAACAACCTCACCACACAACCCCTGTGAAGATGTCTTTGTATGATCTCATACAAAACTCTCCACAGCATCATCAAACTTTGATCCAAGCCTTACAATCAATGGAGGTCCAGCCTAATGACCCCCAACCATTAGCCACTTTAATCAAATCATTACCAACTATTGCCTCCATCATCATCCATGATTTTGAGATTCCTTCCTCCAATGTGGCAGATCAGGATCTCGCCCTCTCAAACTAAATCTGTCAAACATTCTCCCTAGCAACTAGGGGAATTCGACCTTATCTTGACTATCATGACCTTAACCAAAAATTCAACTGGCCATCAACCAATCCTTGACCAAACCTTGATCAAATATCAACCAACTTCGTGTCAACAACATATCAACCAAACAATCTGACAACATATCAACCAAGCCTCGACCAAGCATCAACCAAGTATTGACCAAACATCAACCAACCAAACATGCCAACAACATCAACCAGCCAAACATGCCAACACCATATCAACCAACTTCATGTCCAAGCATTAGCCTTCATCGTGACCAATTTGGAAAGAAGCAAGCAAGGCATGTTTGCTCCTAATTGGCTCAAACCTGACATCATAACGTACAAGCATGGACCAAGGACTTATCAGAACCTGAGCCCTTTAATGCCTTGCATCTGTGACCATTCTACTGTTAGTCAAGTACTCGTTCACTTGACATTTAACTTGAGCTCATCCATTGAGCAATTTCTATCATCTTAATCTTTATTTCTTTCAACCCTATTCCCCTAAAATAAACTCCATGTAACCCTTTTATAAAGTATGAGTGCTTTGTCTTAATAAAAGGGAGCTCTCAAACTTCTATAGTCTTGTCCATGACTACAAATTTTGTCAAAAATAAATTTGGATGTCAAAATATCAAAAGGTCACAAATTCTAAAGGCAGACTGCTCCCTCGAAAGACAGCTATACTACCATTGCTATAGCTAATAGACTGCTCCCTCGAAGGATAGCTATTCAAAGCCCTTATATATAAAGCAAAAATATAGCCCACTCCCTCGAAGGATGGCTATGACTAAACTCTTGCTACAAACAACGCTCTCTTAGAAGATTTTCGCATCGATCAGCTTCACAAATGACCACAAAACAAAGTGACATTTTCTCGCAGACTTCTCGCATTGATTAGTCTACTAATAAAAAAGGGTCATGGACTTGGCTTGTAGTCGTCTCAGGGTCTCCTATAAAAAGGGGCAAAGTTATCCCTACTAAAAAAGGGTTACCCTCTCCTCACATATCACATCACCTACTCAAGGGACTTCGAGCTCATTTTAATGTCAAAGTGATTTGCTTACTTCTCTAACACAACCAATGGTCAATGATGTAATGCATGAACGGGGCTTTTGTTTCTAAAAACCCCCTACCTATGCTATCATTCTGGTCCATGTTAATGAAAGAGCAATGCACCTTTCACTTCCTCCACACTTTGGTCTAATTCAACCAAATCATTTTCTCAACCCAACCAAACCAACCCAAACATTTTCAGACCACTCACATGACATAGCCCATTTCACATAATTTCTATGGAAAACAATACACATGGAAACTATCGACCACACAATTTATGCCAAGCATAAATCATTACTTGCTGAAGCATAAATAGACTCAATTCATTTTTAGCATACATCCATCACCGATATGGAAAATTGATAGGGATGAAAGACCACAACTGATGTTACAAAATACACCATCACACAATATGGAAAAGGCTGTAACATCATCTTACCCTCATCATTTATCATGACCAAACCAATCATCAACCAATCATCAACCAAATTTGACTTCTCGTCTAAACTACATTGGTCTGAGGCCCTTCCAACAGGGGCTATGTAGGTAGCACTCAGATGACATGACGTCTTCTGGGGTTAGCTCGGCCACATCCATTTGTTCCTCTATCTGATGGACAAACCATATTATCCTTTGACCACGACTTAACCTCGTCCAACCCGTCCATAACCGACCCTCTTCCTCCATTTTAGGGAGAACTACATCGGCCTGAGGCCCCAACAACAGGGGATATGTAGGAAACACTCGATTGACATGGAGTCTTCTGAGGTTAGCTCAACCATTCCTTTGTCCGTTCATCTAATGGACCAACTATCTCAACTCGCCTCGACCAACAATCTTGGAGATTGCGACTATCTCCTCAGACTCCGACCACTTCCAAGACAACGTTGCCTTGGTTGTTTTTGCATGTATGCTACTTCATGAATGGTTAGCAAAATTGTCCACAACCCACATTTTGACCCTCACAAGTATAGGATTGCGAGCAAGTTGATCCACACTACTTGTGACATCTTCGTGTTTCCAGGAGCACTTCTTGAGTCTGAGATACCTAGAACATGATGAACATTAGAGCTACAGCTTGCATCGAATAACCCAATCAGCTACGACTAAATGCTGGAGCCCGATTATTTTAATTTTGGCACTCCTCAACCTTGACTTGCGATAATTTGACCTGACCATCTCATGAAGTGATATGCGCGTAATCCCAACAATTGCAACGTTCACAACCCACCTTCACCATATCCATCCTCTATCTGTCAAATTGACACTCGATCTCAGGTTCCCTTCTCTCGACTCTCACTTTGAGGGGGGAACACCTCATCCCGTACCTAGGGTAGCTTACTCTTATTTTTGTCTTGCAGTTCGTCAGAACAACCAACAAGACAAAAAGAGGCAAATGTAGACACCAAAATCGTGTCTATCCATTGGTCATCTTCCCCCTTGGTCCCCTTCGTCCACTTCTACACTTTCCTAACCCACACACTTATTAATTTAAACTAATAACTTATTTTAAATTAATACCACCTCCCTTGCCACATCACCCATGCCACCTCACCCCACCTTGGATACCTCTCCTTGGATGCCTCCCATCACCCTATGACCAATTTATGACTTATTTCAACCCTCTCACGCTCATTTAATCCACCTTCGACTGTTTCCCATGACCAATTGACCCAGGCAGTTGGAAGAACGGGCAAAAGGCTAATTTTAGCCCTTTTTCCGTTATTCTATCTGCCGATGTCGGTTACAGTCAGTCGACGCCGATGGGATCACCGACGTTAGTTGATTAAAACCAATTTGCAGGTCGAATCAATGGATGCTCTTCCCCTGAATGCAAAATATCTTCTTGCACCCAGACTTCGACCTCTCTCTCTCTCTCTCCCAGATGCACATCAAGCATTACAGACTACAGGGACTCTGCATTATGCACTCTACCTCTTTGCAGGGAGTCTTCTACATCAACAACAAGTATCTTACACCTCTGGGGTTCCTCCAGGTAGAGCTAAGTGTCCCTCTTCTATTTGATTTCAATTATTTAGACTATATTAGTAATCAGTTTTCTATTTATTGCTTCTAAACAATATTATCAATGAGACCCAGATTTTAACCAGACCAGGCCTGAATCTCTTCCCGAAAAGGCTGAGAGGCCTTTCCCATACCCTTACCCCTTTTCTGACAACATATCCCCTGTCTTTGTCCCTCCTAAGGACCCTGTCTACGGTCTTACCACACTACACAGACCCAAACTCCTTTTAGACCCATCTGTCAACCAGAAACTCATCCAGAACGTGTCCAAAGCCTTGTTGCCCCGACCGACGTCGGCCACCAGGCCATTGACCCCACCGACGTCAGCAGACTAATTGACGCCGGTGACCTTGACCAATCGATGCCGGCAGACTAACCGACGTCAACGACTGTGCCAGACCGACAACAAACAACATGTACGCATTATCTAGTTTCCTCTTTGCTAGTCATTTGTTATTTCTTTATTTTTGACACTTTTTACTTATTAACAGTGGACTATCATCCCTCGAGAAAGTCTTTGCACTTCTAGGACCGAGCTTTTGCTTGGCAGTCCACCTTATCTCTATCTAACAACCTCTTTGTTTGAGTCTCTTTCTTCTACATGTGTCATCCTCCACAGCCAAAGAGGAGTCTCTACAATGTCTGGATAACGATGCGCAGACCTCATCCGGGTATCATCTAACCCTAGACCATTTCTCTTAGTTTCTTATTCCTTTTGAATGTGAAAGCGAAAAACAGTTAGAAACACCATTGCCTAATGAATAGGAATATGAAGGAGTAGGGGGAGTTGACTCATAGGAGAACTAATTTTGGGACTGAGTGTAACTCACTATGGAACTCATAGGAAAACTCATAGTGGTACTCAGTTGAACTCAAGCTGGAAATCTAGGTTGAACTCACCCTCTCACCCATTTAACTTCTTATCACATTTCAGTAAGCTAAAGTTACAAGTGTAGTGATTATACACTTAATAAGTAAATGGAATAATAAATATTCTAAACCAACACCCCCTCTTAAGCGTATTTTAGGTAGGCGTAAAGGAAAAGATGGACTGTTGACAACAAGAATGAGGTACCCACATACACTACAACTCTCAATAAGTGTAGTAAAAAGAGAAAATCTAGTGGAAAACCTATGTCATCCCCATCACCCCCCAAAAAGACAAAAATAAAATAAAATAGGACTAGAAATCGCCACTCCATCAAAATGGAGATTGAAGCAAAGATAAAATTTAAATACATCGGTACATATATTATTTTGTGATAATAATTCCTTTCTATGTAAGCCAATTCAAAGCATACTAACATATTAATTGTGATAAATATAGGTGGAGTGGGTTAACATGAAGTTGTAAAGATCATATTTGAAAGATTATAGAAAGAAAGAGCAATAAACCTTTATTAAATTAATCATTTTTTTTTTCTTATTTACTTTGGCTTTTATGCAAGTCTAAATTTATCTTTACAAGTAATTACAACGCTGTAATATTTTATTTGTAAAAAAAATATTTTATTTTTTTACAACACATTATTTAAGATTTTTTATATTTTCAAAATTATTTATTTTATCTAAAACTAAATTTTAAATATTACTCTTAAAATCATATTACTTTTCATGAATTCTGAATATATCATGAATAAAATGGAATCACTAACCTAAAATAAGTATGCCAATTTAAAACCAAATGTAGGATAACATGAAATTAGATGAAAATTTGAAATTAATTAAACATTGTGAGTATAAAAAGGATAGGTTGTTCAAAAACAATTTGAATGCTATATATTTTCCCCACACTTGTTTAACACCACAGGTGAGTGTCATATTTATTTTAAAAGGACATGAAATCTTGATGGTGCTGTCTTACATTTCGTTTAGTTAGCTATGATAGCAATTTCACTTGAAATAAGAGCTTATAAAGCGTGTCATCCAAAATGCTAGTGATGATGTTTAAAATTATAAATGACCCCAAATTCTTTATTAGGTGGTGCCATGTTGTGAAATTTCCTTATGTTAAATTTTAGATCAATCAACAGCTATCCAGAACCACCCATGATCACCTCTACGATTTCAACAATGCTTTCATTTTACTAAGATGCGAGCACAACAAAAGGTATTACTGAACAGATAGAAAATTATTTTAGACACTTGTTTATAAATGTTATCAGGACACCATTCCACAGATAAAACCAACATTTTACAAATGAGAAACAAAGCTTTTAATGGAAATTCTATTTTGGTACTGACCACTGTGGGCAACAAATCAAAGAGGATGTCATTTCTCTATAGAGGCATGATGTTAAACATTAAATCTTGTTGAGTTTTCCCTCTTATCTAAATAATTTATTTATTGAATTTGGTTAGGTACTGTGATTAAACAATTGTAATTTTGGAATAATTTGTTTGCTGATTTAATTCTGGTATTCCCGTTATTATGTGTTCGTAGGTGCTGAGGTTTCAGAGTTTTTTGGCTTCTCCTTTTGATCTTATTGGCATATTTAAAGGACTAAAATACTAGTCCCGAAATGTTTAAACTACCCAACCAAAAAAAAAAAAAAAACCAAACTCGAATACAGTTATCTAATGATATAAAACAAGACAAAAAGAGGAACATAATCTCGTTATGGAGATTTTAACTGTGGCGACATCCACGAAAGTTTCATATTGTTCAACCTAGTAAGTCTTCTCTTCCAACCATCAGATTTTCTCTTCCCCTTCTCCCCTGCATTATACCCAATTGTAAGAATAATAACTCTAAATTTGTATTTAACACTTTCTTTACATTTGTCAAGCTCATTCAACATCCCCTGCTCGAAAAAAGCCTCCTCTTCGGCTCATTTCCTTCTATTCCATCCCGAAATTATTCAGTCTCTCTAAACCGTAAGCTTTACCTCTAACCTTTTATTATCGGGCATGACTTGATTATCATTCATTTTTTCTTGTTGTTTTGCAGCCTGTGCATTTTCCCTGTGCAGAGAGAGATCCTGCGAGAAAATGTCAAATTACGGATACAAATGTAATTGTTGATCAGTTCATATTTGAAAAATAAATACAAACATTTGTATTATATTGAGGACTTCTTATTTTCCATAGGGCATAAAACTGAACAAGGTCAACATTTTATGGCTGTTTTCTACATTCAGCTTCAACCATTCATTTGGCAATGGATGAGGTTTGAATCTGGCAGTGCGTGTAGAAGGGTGTATTTTCTATTTTTTTGTGTTTCACATGCTTGTACGACATAATTTTTTTTCATCCAATCTATTTCAGTTTTCATTTGTATCGAACCTACATTCTTGAATTACAATCCATGTTAGCCGAGCTATACATATTGTATTTTCTTATCAGAGTGCATATTTTTTTTGTCAATGTGCAATGTGCCTTAGCATTGATGGTGTATGCTTATATGGAAGCATTTTATATTGAAATCTTGCATCAAAATTGGTATTACCATTTGGATCTGTAGGCTGTGAAATTTTAAGATTGATCTGATAATGCTTTGCATTTGGTCTCTTCCGTAAATTAATGTTTCTTGTTGATCAGATTGGATCTGCAACGTATGTTGAACGAAGTGATGCAGTGAAGCAACTAAAAAAAGAAATCTCTTCCCATTTATGACCCATCTTAGGTTTGTTACATTGATCAGCATCAAACCTGCATCGATCCTCTACCGTGCATTAGAAGGGCCTGCAGCCTTTGTTGATAGCTTTGTGTTTGGCACTATGTCACAGACTAGATTCGCAGTTTGGCTGGGGCTTTTCATTCGTTAAGATTTGTTACTCTCCAGTCTATAACCTCTTTCCACCATAGATGTTTTTGACTACTTTATATCCTAGATGTGTTAGATTTGCATCTTTCACATTTGGCATTGTATTCTTGTGGTGAGTTTGAGTGTGATCCAGTTGTATTGAAATAATTCATGAGTTATTCCCAAGCCATTTCAAAACCCCTGTATATGCGAATCTCAAACACTGTTTTGGGAGCTTGTTCTACAAATTAAAGAGTTGTTTCACAAAGATTGGCAAGTCGCTTTAGATCAGACGCCCCTCTCTCAGACCAAACTCGGCTATCGTAAAACTCTAAATCACATAGCCCTTGGTAGGTCAGCTCTCTGATGGTAGGTCGGCTCTCAGACATGAACATTACACAGTCCTCTCAACCGAAGGTCACAAAAACAAACCTGGAAACAACCCTCCACCGAACTACTGGTGCTCACAACAATGTCTTCATAAAACTGTTGGCTTGATTTTCCAATCCTCAAACCTATGGATGACAGCTACCTGAAGTGACCGCAAACTGCTAAAGTGGATGACAGTTGTCTGAAGTGATAGGAAAGGGATCCAAAGATTTGTGGAAGAATCTTTGGTGCCTTCCTACCAATATACAAGCTTTCAGTGTAAATATATAGTTTTAGAAGGAATGTAACAATAGTGTGGGTTCACATAACAATGTAAAAACTTAAGGTTATATGTAAGACAAGGGGGTTTACTAAAAATGTAAGAAGGATGCATAGATTATAATTAGATTTTGATATAAGTCTCTCATTATTTTTAACTATGATAAATAACATGATTAAAAAATTGATTAATTTTAATTAATTTGTTTAATATTAATTTTAGTAAAATTTGAATACATTAAAATAATGAAATATGTCTACCTTACATCAATGGTTGGTGTGTGCGTTGTTTGTGTATGTATATGTATATATAGATAAAGTTATTACAATTAAAAGAGATATGGACTTCCATCCAAAAATAAAAAAAATTAAGAAGAAATATTTTATAAAAAATACAAATGAAAGAACCAAAAATTATACATAATGAAAGAGAACATATGATAAAAATATATAAATCTATTCAAACAAAAATGTGCCTATCACAATCACTAGTTACTACACAATAAAAAGCCTTAAGAAATAGTTTAAATTTTTAATATAATATAAATAAGAAATATAAATCAATGAATACTAATGTAAAAAAATATATAATATAAATGAAAATATGAATGTTTTGTAATTCATTCTCTATTTACCGAAGTTATCGATAATCTTAATACTTCAATTAATGTTTGATTTAACAATTATTATAACATTATTAATTGTGATGATTTTATTTATTAGATTATCTTACTAATTTTTTATGTGTATAACTAAACACAATATTTTTATTTAAATTTTACTCTCCTTTACATTAAATTGCATTGCTACATTTTTTATTTTTATTTTTACTTACTATTTGTTGGTATTCTTTTATTTTACTTATTTACTCATTTAAAGTTTTGTTTAGTCACATGTTGTCTAATTTTAATTTACGCATAGATTATTTATATTCTTCTAATGATGTTCATGAATATTTTAGATACTATTTTTATTTAAATTATTTTTCACTTGATTTCTTTATTTTATGACGATTTAATAGATAATTTTACTATCAAAACGATTTACATACATTATATTAAATAATCAAATATAATTATAAAATGTTCAGTGAATTATTTTCATCTTATTGAGATTTTTTTCTATTTTTATGACTTATTTCCTACCTTTATTAAATTAACTTCTAATATTTCTCACAATTTTAACCGTTCAATTTTATATTATAAATTATTTCATTGATTTTCCTTACTTTAACCCACCCAAAATACAATAATGGCACCTTTATTTTTATCAGATTATAATTAATTTAACAAAATCTTATAGAAGTGTGTTTTCATTCTATATAATTATTTTTGATAACATTTCATATGATTGCGATATAATATAATGATTGTTATATATCTTCTAAAATTCCTTTACTTTTATTTTGATTAAATGATAATTTTTAATATTTTTGTACATTGTAAATACTTGTTTATAGATATAGGTCTTACATCATAATTTTTTTTACACTATCGATATAGTTTTCAAGTTAAATTCAAGTCTTTTTTTTTCTTCCAAGAGGTTAAAGGCTAATACCTCTAACTTCATAGTAGGTTAGGGAACATGTCATGTTCCCCTACATTAAAATCTAGGGGAAGCATGTGACATCACCTTATTCCAAATTAGTTTATTATTATTTTCATGTTAATATTCTTGTAACCAATACTTTAATATGTATTATTTGTGATTAATATATTTTATTTTATTGATTTATATTTAAATGTTTAAATTATTATTAAGTTCACGAGTTGTTTTAG
The DNA here is from genome assembly GCA_037957365.1 of Torreya grandis. NCBI lineage: Eukaryota > Viridiplantae > Streptophyta > Pinopsida > Cupressales > Taxaceae > Torreya > Torreya grandis. Next base: position 244,193 of record JARHVA010008586.1, read on the forward strand.
TTTCATAAATTAGAAATACTGTATACACTTATCGTCACAAAAACAAATATTATGACTCATCTCAAAAACAACTGGAAGATGAATATTATAGGCTATTTAAAGTGTTAAAATAGAGATAAACAAGTTTTGTAAATGAGACATACATCATATTATGCATTAAACATGAAGCATAAGGCTACAATATATATCTTAAATATATCTATCTAAAATACATTGAGAGCCATCAATCTCGAGGAACTTATTTTGTAATGCAGGTTAGATAGACACCTCTAAATTGATATCCCTCAGCATTTTTTAGATAGATGTATTTAAGATATCTATGCTTGTAGAACCCACAGGTGTGGCATGTACATTTAACAATATATATTAATTAATGCATCATTTCATTTTAATCTAAATAAGAAATACATATCATATTCAATGATAATTAAATCAAATAATTTTATATACATTGAAATGTGAAAATAAATATAATATATGTGATATTAAATATGTAACATTATTTTAGTTATAAGGACTTGAGTCTCCCTTCCTTAGCTTTCCATTTGGAAATTTGTTTTCGTATTTTCAACTTCTCATATCTGTCATATGAAAATGGAGACCAAATTCTTAGTCTTTCGAGATATTTTACACGTGAGGTGGCCAAAAATGTTAATCCTGGTCATTATGTATGTCCTTTATCAATTGTTGTTTTAGAAAGAGTCAAACCTTATGATTTGTATGGATAATCCCCAAGCCAATCTTCAATGTAGTTGTCATGTCCATCCCATTTGTATTAGTGTAAGTGGAATTATATGTGGAGTTACATCATAAATGGAATTTTAGAGTAATTTTCAAATTCCACCATAACATATGTATGTGGCTCTATGGGGAACTTCTAGGATTGTATATTATACTTTGAATATATCCTAGGGATCCATTTACAAGTCCTACTTCTAACCATAAGTTGGAGGTTAACATGACCCTTGCATCCTTAGCTATTAATAACTCCACATCTAATTCATCATTCCAACTTCCTAATGGATTGGTACTACCTATTCTAGTTATAATAATCCATGAAATTGGTCCTTTTAATGATTTTAATTTCATTCTATTATGATTTTTCACATTATCATTTTTTGTAAATAAATTAATATAATTATCAAAATCTTGTTTGATGCTTGGGTGTAATACACTATTTTTTCTTGACATCAATAGTTTCTAATCATCAATAGTCAGATGTGCATTTCTAAGATTTATGAGCAGTTGTCAAAACCTTGTTTGGGAAGCCAATTTTTCTAGATGATAGTGAAAAATAATTTATAACATCTTTAAATATACCTCTACATTTATATTATTATCATGTGTATTTTTTTTTTCAACAAATTCATCCATTTCATTTCTTTCTCTATTATTTCATGTTTCTAATAGACATTCTATGGTCATGGAATTCACTTCTTTAGAGTTATCATTGACATTAGCATTCGTTCGATGATGTCTTTGAAATGGTTCATGATTACGTTCTTGTACTTGGTTTCTTTCTTCCTCTATGAATTAATTCAAATGTGTTTCTCTTTGCATTCTTATTTTTAATTTATGCTAACCATATGGAGATGTTTATGCATGATATGCCATCATTTCTTGGGCATGTTGTCTCATTTCTACTTCTAATTCTTCAACTAGCATTTTTTCCTTATATTTTGCATGTCTTTCCCTAGAATAAATTTAAATAGCTACCATAGAATTAAGATGCCCCCAATTCCCCTAGATCAACCTTATGCTCATGACTACAATGAACTCTATACCTCAACTTTTAACTTCCATGACTCACACTTAACCTCAATTGCATTCCAAATGGAGGACATTGATCCATCACCCCTTATTATTTGACGAGAGGTCGTTGTGTTGTCCTCCCATTTGGACACTATTCCTTCAAACAAAGTGGGATCAGTAGAGCATGCATTAGCTAAGAGTGAGGAGAAAGTGATTGAATAAGAAATGATAAGCAAGTTGCATGAACTTCTTAAATCCCCAAAGAACACGTCATTTGAGGAAAGCATTCATATGCCCCCACTTCACCTAGATGAACCTTACGCTCATGACTACACCAAACTCTTTCCTCAATTAGCTACATGTGCCTCCTTGTGGGAAGAATTGCTTCCCCCGTTGCCTAAGCATCACCTAAAGTAAAATTACAGTGTGTTCATGTTTACCTGTGATGAGCGATTGGGGTTTACTAGTAGAATATGCTTTCATCATGTTTTAGGTTTTCTCTCATTAATCTAGTAGTAGAAGATGCTCCCATTCTATTGTATTTTAATTATGACTTTCTAGAAGACAAGGGTATATATTAATTGTGGTTTTTGAAATTTAAAAGTAAAACACATTTTGAATTTAAGTATCTTGCATATGAAGAGACTTATTAAAAATATCGTTATGAATATATAATGATTTTTATTATGAAGAATAAAAATATTTAATTTTATTTGTCAGACATTTCAACATCAACAGAGTATTTAACTTTAAATCTTTAAATATATATAATTTTAGAATTATTAAATTATGCTTTTAAACAAAAATTTCATGGGGCAAATATATATATATATATATATATATATATATATATATATATATATATATATATATATATATATATATATATATATATATATATACACACATACAGATTAATCAATTTTAATATTTATCATCTCTTTATATATTGAAATAATTATTTCCTATTAGTTTTTTTATATAATTTTTTGATAATTTTTTTTATTTTTTTAAAGTTTTATTTCACACTTTATTTATACAATCAATTTATATATTATTATTATTTTTAATTTCATCTGTCATTATTAACATCAAGTGAACATTAATTTTTAGTATTTAATTAAATCAAGAACTTATATTAAGTAAAGATATAACAGTTTTATCATTAAGAATTAATAATGTTGAACTCATGTGATGAAATATAATATAAATTTATATATTAACTTCTTAAATCCCATTAACCATTGTTAACATCAAATAAATATTAATATATAATATATAATTAAATTAATATATTAAAAATAAATATTTATTAAATACAGATATAATAGTTTTATTTTCCATCTGAGTGAAATAGAATCTAAATTTATTTAGCCTTCTTCAATCCTCTACATCATTTTGTCAATAATGATTAATAATGTTGGACTTAGCTATGGAATCCATCCCCTCTTCACATATTAATCAATACAATACACAATTTAATACATCAATCTGTCTTTTAGTTCACCAATTTAAAAGTAAACAATATAATAAAAATCTCATTATATTATTGACTATTTATAATATCATTTTGAAAAGATTAATATTCAAAAAATATTATTATATGATACAAATGTGGGGTAGTTTTATTTTAGCACGGTAAATTTCATATTCGAACATTATGGTGGCTTCGACCTCTCTTTTTTTGAATTTTATAAAATTAAATAAATTTATCCCAACAAAAACATGCCTATGTAATACTATTGGAGAAAAATATAATATAAATATTTTATATTATATTACCCTAAGACCTTAATTTTACAATAGATGTATCTTTTGACAATTATTAGAACCTTTTTAGTTTTTAATTTTAATAATATTATTATTTAAATTATTTTAATGATGCATAAAAATAGGTTGATCTTTTGGAAGTCATAACTTTGTTTGATCTCTTCCACATGCTAAAATGACCATCTTGAAAAATTCAATGTTATTTTAAACTGCTATATCTTTTTAAAGTTTATTTTGTTTTTTTTTAGATGCCATACATGATCATCTAAAGGTTTGAAATATAAGTTTAATGATTTTTCTAGTAATTTTCTATTTTTAAAATTTATATATTTTTAGAATCAGATATCAACTTTAATTGAATTTTATCCTATAGGCAAATTATAGTGTTTAGAGTATTTCAAAAGATTTTTTGATCTCCATGCACTTGCATGTAAAACTTACTATAAATAGTAGTTGATAACAAATAGTTATTTTTTCTAGATTTTAGTTTTTTTGAATTTTTGCATGTCAACTCTAAATTCTGAGTTGAAACTTATTAATGTAGGGTTTGGGTTTTTAATTATTTCAAGTCATTCAATATGAATCACTACAAGTTATTGTTTAGAAGCTTTGTCTATTGATAATTTATTATCATGATAGTTTTTAGGTTAATTATCTGGTATCAGGTAAGTTCAAATATTGGAGGAGAAACACATAGTGAGACAATGAAGAGGTATTGCATAGATGAACCAGATTATACAAGAGTTATATAGGTAAGTTCAATAATTAACAGAGCTTATCACCAATCAAAGAATAAGTAAAGGTGGTGATGAAGCCAAGGGAAACACAAATCATTATGAAAACATTCATTCAAAAGAACAACAAGAACAACCATCATTGATGGAAGAGAGGATGGCTCAGGGTTTAAATGGGAAAAATGAAGAAATCAAAGTTGATGTTCTATATCATGGAGGTAGTTTAAAATAAGAGGAGTTGATAGATAAAATGAATAATATAGAGAAGTTATTTGAGTGGAAGACTATGAGACAAGACAAGAAGGTAAAGTTTGTATGCACGAAATTGAAAGGTAATGCAATTATTTGATGGGATCACCCATAGAAATAAAAACAAAGAAAAGGTAAAAAAAAGATTAATTTGTGAAAAAATATGGAGAAGGATCTGAGAAAGAAATTTCTTATTGTGGATTATGCAAAAACCCTATACAAAAAAATTTAAAATTTGGGGCAAAAAGATCACAATATACAAGAGTATATAGATGAATTTTATATACTTTTCATGTGAGTAGAACATGATGAAATAAAAATAGTGGATGGCTTAAAGTTATGTAAATGGTTTTAAGTTTTTTATTCAAGATGAATTAATCATGCATAGAATACTTTACATGGAGGAGGCTTATCAATTAGCTTTGAAGGCAGGAGAAAACCAAAATAGATAAAAATTTAATAGAACATATATTAGTCTAAGAAGAGGTAGATCCCCTCTAAATAACGTACGAAGTGGGTTTAATACCACTAGAGGTGGGTATAATACCAATAGAAGTGAATCATCATATGGTGAAGACAGCCAAGTTCATAATAGGCAAGGGTTTCAATACCAACAAATAGGAAGAATATTTTACAAAGGACAAGGTTAAGGTGGTGCTAGAGGATTTTTTATCAATCAATACAGATCTTATGTCTATTATAGATGTGGAGAAGAATATCATAGACCATTTGAGTGTTCACACTATCAAGATCAAGAAAGGAGGCAAGAAGATTGTGCAAGAGTAAACTAGTTGAGCTTGAAATAGAAGAGCAGAATACTAAAGTTGCACTAGTAGATGTTGGAGAGAATATCATGATGAAAAGAATCATGATTTCTCCAAGGAAGGGAAAATTTTAGAATAAAAAAGTGGTGATGCATGGTTGTGCTAAAATATTTTTTTGAACAAGATGTACTTCAAATGGAAAGGTATGTAAAGTAATTATAGGTGGTGGTAGTTGTAAAAATATGGTTTGTAAATAAATGATAGAGAAACTAAATTTTTAATCTGAAAAGCATCCTAATCCTTATCTAATTTCATGGTTCATGAAAATAATGAAGTTAAAATAGATAAAAGGTGCTTAATAAAGTTTTCTATATGAAAAAAATATAATGATAAAATATGATGTGATGTTATTCCAATGGATACATGTCATGTGTTATTAGGGAGACCATGGTAGTTTAATATGAAAGTGATTCATATAGCATAAAGAATACTTACACTTTTTGGAAAGGTGGTACAGAGTTAGTTTTGTTACCTAATAAAGAGGAAGAGAAGACATAAAGGATGCTCTCTATTTAATAATTTATCTATGATATAAAAGTGGTAGTTTGTTGTTATGTATTAGTAGTAAAAAATGAAGACACAAAACTACTATCAATACCAATAGAAGAATCAAGAGTATTGGAATAATATGTAGATATTATGCATAATGAGTTACCAAATAGTTTACCACTAAAGAGAGATATTTAGCATGACATTGATTTGATTTTAAGATTAGCTTTACCCAATCAAGTAGCTTATAGGATGAGTCCAACAAAAAATGCATATTGAAGTAAACAAATTACCAAATTGTTAAAAAAGAAGGTGATAAGGGAGAGTATGAGTCCATGTACAAAACTAGCATTTATAACTCCAATGAAAATTGGAGGATGGAGAATGTGTGTGGATAGTATAGAAATTAACAAAATTACATTAAACTATAGGTTTTGTATACCTCATTTAGATTATATGATGGATTTGCTTGCAAGAGTAAAATATTTTACCAAGATTGGTCTAAGGAGTGGTGATTATCAGATTTGAATTTGTGAAAGAGATGAGTGGAATACTACATTCAATACTAGGGATAGCTTATATAAGTTTATGATGATGCCATTTGGATTATCTAATTCACCTAACATATTTATGAGGGTGATAAATATAGTGCTATGAGAATATATTGGTAAATTTGTGGTTTTTTATTTTGATGATATTTTGACATTTAGTAAGACTAAACAAAAACACTTAAAACATTTAGAATGATAATAGATTTGTTAAGAATGGAGAAGTTGTACGTAAATTTGAAAAAAAATATAGTTTTATTTAGAATAGTTTGGTATTTTTGAGATTTGTAGTTTCAGTAGATGGTGTGAAAATGGATGAAAAAAGATAAAGGCAATTTTTGAGTGGCCTATTCCAAAAAACATTACAGAGGTAAGAAATTTTCATGGTTTAGTAACTTTTTACATAAAAGTTATTAAAAAATTTAGTATTATTATGGCACCAATAACATGTTGCATGAGAGGGAAATAATTTGTATGGACTAGAGAAGCCATAAAACACTCTAAGATTTTTAAGAAGAAGATTACATAAATACCAATATTAGCATTATCATATTTAAAAAAAGGGTTTGAAGTTGATTTGGATGATTCATTTCTAGCATTTGGTGTTATGCTGAGTCAAGAAAAAAATCTAATAGCATATTTCATTAAAAAATTGAATGAGGTAAGAGCAAATAATTCTACTTATAATGTTAAAATTTATGCAAATGTATAGACATTAAGACATTGAAGGCATTATCTGGTGCGTAAAGAGTTTATACTATTTATAGATAATGAGGATTTGAAGTATGTGAATACACAAAAGAAGTTGAATAGCAGGGATGCAAAGTTGGTTGATTTCTTGTTGGAGTACACTTTTGTGTTGAGACATAAATCAGGAAGATAAAATTAGGTAGTTGATGCATTAAATAGGAGGGTAGCGTTACTAACTACTATGGTGAGTGAAGTAGTTGGATTTGAATCTATTAATGAAATATATGATACTGACCCACATTTTGGCAAGGTGGTTAAGTAATGTAGGAATCTATTAACAGAGGAGATGGATGCTATTCATGATGAGTATCTCATATAGGAAGGTTATCTTTTTAAATAAAAATAAGTATTTGTTCTAGTTGGGTCTCTACAAGACAATATAATATGAGAATTACATAGTTGTGGTTTGGCTAGACATTTTGGTAAAATGAAGACAATATATTTGGAGGAAAAATATTTTTGGTTAAAGATAAAGAGAGATGTGACAAGGTATGTTTTAAGGTGCAAAATATGTCAATTGGTTAAAAGACATGCACAAAATACTAAACTATACATGCCATTACCGATTCTAGGACGGCAATGGATATATTTGAGTATGGATTTTGTGTTGGGATTGCCAAACACACAGAGAGGTAATGATTTAATATTTATTGTTATAGATAGATTTTTTAAAATCATTTATTTAATTTCATGTATTAAAAGTAATGATGATACTAGAGTTGTATAATTATTTTTTAAAGAATTATAAGATTGCATGGTGTTCCAAAAACTATTAATTTAGATATCGACACAAAAAATTAAAGTCAATTTTAGAGGACTTTGTAAAAAAATAGGTACTAAGATAAAATTTAGTAGTGCGTATCACCCAAAAACATATGGATAGATAGAATTTATGAATAGGAGCTTAGAAAATTTATTGAGATGTATAATGTGAGATAAGCCCAAGCACTATAGCTTGGCTTTACCACACGCTGAGTTTGCATATAATAATTTAGTGAATAGATCAACAAAAAATTCATCATTTCAAATTATCTATGATAGAAATCTTATAGGTATTTTATATTTGGTATAATTTCCAATTGAAAATCAAATTAGTGATTGTACAAAAGCATTTACAAAATATATGCAATAGTTACAAGGAGTAAGAAGAAAGTTGTAGAAAATTAATGAAAAATATAAAGCATTAGTAGATGTCAGAAGAAGATCTAAGATATTTTAAGGAGAGTTGGTAATGGTTTGCTTGAGTAAAGAAATGTTTTCAAAAGGCACGTACAACAAGTTGAAGTACAAGAAAATTGGACCATGGAGAATTGTGAAGAAAATCAATGAAAATGCTTATGAAGTGAGTTTACAATAAATTTTTGATATATCTCTAGTATTTAGTGTTTCATATTTATATGAATTTCATGGAGAAGATGGTGAAGGTGATAAATATGAAGAAGTAAATTGATAATTGCCGGTTCCAAAGAAGAAGGAAAAAATAGTGCATGTTTTGAATATAAAGACAGTGAGCAAAAGGCAAGAGAATTATAATAGATATTTGGTGTAGTGAGAAGGATTATAGTAAGAAGACAATACTTGGATTACAGAATGAGAGTTGAAAAATATTGATAAAGACAAATGATAGAAGTATAATTAGGCCAACTCATAAGCGTTGAGTTGTCTTCAACTAGAGGAAAATGATGTAGAAAAAATGCGTTGATCTTCTGGAGGCCATAAATTTTGACCCATAGCTCCATTTGAGATATTTCATGTGCCAAAATGATCATCCCAAAAAATTTAATATTATTCTAAGCTACTCAATCTCCTTAGTGTTGATTTTGATTTTTTTTGGAGGCCATATGTGATTATTTGAAGGTCTGAAATTAATGTTTAATAATTTTTTCTATTTTTAAAAGTTATATATTTTTAGAACTAGACATTAACTTCAATTAAATTTTATATCATAGGCTAATTATAGAGTTTATATTATTTTAGGATATTTTTAGAGCTGTGTGCGCTTGCATGTGAAACTTACTATAAATAGCAGCTGATAAAAATAGATGTTTTTTTAGATTTTAGATTTTTCAAATTTTTGCATGTCAACTCTAAAGTCTGAATTGAGGCTTATTTAAGCAAGGTTTGAGTTTGTAATTATTTCAAATCATTTAATATGAATCAATACAAGTTATTGTTCACAAACTTTGCCTATTGATAATTTATTGTCTTGATATTTTTTTTGAGTTCATTACTTAATAATTTTTTTTTTATGTATGCAACTAAAAACACTTTATTTTTATTTAAATATTACATTAACTTCCATCGTATTACTTATTTGAATATTTTATTTAATTAATATTCTTTCATGTTACTTACCTACTTGAAATTTTAATTAGTTTCATATTATTTAATTTTAACTTATATTTAGCTATTCTAACTTATACTTAACTTGTCCTTTATACTTAGCTTCTCCCTCATACCAGGTTCTCCTTTATACTTAGCTTCTTGATGCATCTTCTAATAATGTTAGATAAGTATTTTAGATTCCACTTTTATTTTAGAGTTATTTTTGTCTTTATTTATTTATTTTATCATAGTTTAATGGATAATTTCCTTCATATTCACTCTTTCTTTACCAAGATTTCATGTTTATTTTCATGATTTATTCCTTTATTTTGTTCACTTAATTTATAATGTTTTTCAAAACTTTTTTATACCAATTTTTTTCTATTGCATATTATTTCATTGATTTTTATTATTTTATCGCATCCAATAATACTAGAATTATTTATAAATGATGATAGCACTTTTGTTTTCACTCTGATGGAGGTTGTGGATGAGTAGGGATCATCATTTATTTATTTTTTATTTCATATAAGTATGTTTTTATTATTTGTATAAATGGTTATAAATAAAACTAATATGATTTTCATAAGATATTATGATTATTACATATTTTCTAAAATTCCTTTACTTTTATCTTGATTAAATGATAATTTTCAATATTTTGGTACATTATGTATATGCAAGGTATAAAACTCATGTGCATATCACATATATATAAATATAAGCTTTGTATCAATATATTCAATATACATTATGGATATAGTTGTCGGGGTAGATACAAGTCTTGTTTTTTAATAGGTTCAAGCTTAATGCCTCTGATTTCATAGTAGATTATGGAACATCCCATGTTCATCTAAGTTAAAATATGGGGGAAGCATGTGTAATCTCCTTATTCCTCTTTATGTTATTCTTCTATGGATTATTTGCATGTTTAATATGCTTTCACCCAATACTCTAATATGTATTTTTTGTGGTTAATATATCTTATTTTCTTTATTTGTGTTTATGTACGTGATATAGTATTAGGTTTGTGGGGTGTTTTTATCAATAAATTGAGTGGATTTTACATAGTTAGCTTTGTCAAAAAAAATATTATGACTCTTATCTTAAAAATGATTGCAATATGACTATTATAGGCAATTTGCAGTGTTAAAATAGAGATAAACAAGTTTTATAAATGAAATGTACATCATATTATACATGAAACATGATGCATAAGAATAAAAAAAGATAAAATTGAACAGATGACTCATCTTGAAAAAACTTCATGCAGGAAAAGCTCTAGTGGATGAGGAAATTGTACTCCCCCTCTACTTTATAATGCAATAAATATACAAAGTACTACCAAACATGACCTTTGTTGACACAATTCTCACTCATAATCTATCTAAAACTTGTACACAAGAATTATGTAGACTGATATAACACTTATTATAACTCCTAGACAGTTAAAACAACCCTCTACAACTTGGTCAAAATAAGACATCAAGAACGATGACTCAAACTTAATCTTTAAATTTGAATACAACTATAAAACTTCTCACTCTATTTTATGATGATCTTATTCCTTGAAAATGACTTAAATTTATGGTCTTTCAAATTTTGACTTTACCAAAATAGATCAGATTATCAATCTTTGAGTAATGGAAAGCTTCCAATTATTCCCATTTTTGTGTTTTGTCATGTTAATAAACCGTTATTGTTTATATACTAGTGGTTAAAAAACTATTAGAGTGGTTATGAAGCTTCCATTTGCAAGCATCAATCATTACATAACTGTCAAGTAGGTTGTATAACAACCATGTTGTAAATACTGGTGATTACTGTTAGCGTAGCTAAAAACGTATTACATTGTTAGGTTTCAGTGATTACTGTTAGTGTTCTATACTTACCGATCTGGTAGTCAGAATTATGTAACTGACTTTGCGTTTTATATAATCACTTATTCTCTCCGAAATAAAACATCAATCATTTTATTTATACATCTGGTATCGGAGCAGCATAGCCTGAGCCGACGTCTTAGGATCCGCACAGTAGAAGTTGAAGCATAATAGTTGACATGAGAAATCGGATACCAAAGCCAGGAATTGGCCAAAGTCTGAAATCATTGACGCACAATAGAAGTTTACGAAGCTCTACCGAAGTAAAGCTCTAGTAAGGAATGTACGAAGCTTGGGAAAGTGCAAAAGATGCCTAACTCTACCAGATCAGAAGAAGTGGCATCGCTGACGAAGTTTTCATTGTGGAAACCGAGCCTAGAGAGAAGCTATCATAGTGGCATGTGGGGAAAGTTTGCCACAGCCAAGTGCATAAGCACAACCAAGTGCAGAAGGAAAGAAGTTGCCTCAGAGTAGATGTGGTGAGTGCTGTAGAAGATCGATGCATAGCAAAAAAATAGAATCAATGCCAAAGAAGTAGTGACATCTGGGAAAGTGCAATGTAAAGCACAACCAAGGGATGTGATGGAAAAGAACTTCCAAGAAACATGCTAGAAAAACATTCCATTTACTTCAATCTGCAAGTAGTGGGAAGCGTGAGAGTAGAAAAGTGGACAAGAGAAGCGAGCAAAGAAGGAAAGAACAAAATCTGAATGAGTTCTTCCAATTTCACTAGAATTTATTTTGCTCTGCAAAATGCCCTGGAGAATATTTGAAATCTTAAACTGGATGAATTAGTTTGTCAAGGCTTGCTCGACTATTTTCTATTCGATGTCAAGTGCCAAGGATGGAAACCTAGCACAAAGCTAGATGAAGGCTATGATGCAATTTATTAACACAAAGAGAAATGCCCACACAAACATTTACATTTGACTAGATAAGAATATTGAACCCACTTGTGTGCTACTTTTCATCCTTGAAAAAAGGTACACTTATTTGTACATAAAACAATTTTGAAGTAGTAAGTACTGTTTTGATTGTGAAATATTGTACAAATAAAATAAATAAATAAAACTAAAAAATATATGTCTCCAACCAAACTCTTATTGTCGGATGCCCAACTCCTTAAAAGGTTAAGTTTCACCGCATGAAAGATGAAGATGTGAATGATTGTTCAGTTCAAAGAATTACAGGGCATCATCACTGGTACGGTGACACATCATGCCAAAGTTGATGAGAAAACCAAATATGACAATTTAAATGCAAAAGCCTTGATGTTGATCACACTTAGTGTCACCAATGAGGTTCAAACTCATATTCAAGTTGCATCATCATTGAAATAGGCTTGGGACATTCTATCCACCATTTATGTCGATAAGAATGAAATGAAGATACTCCATCTACAATCCAAACTTCATATTCTCAGTATGAAAGATGGTGACAAAGTTAAGGAATTATTATGTTAAGTAGCAGAACTATGAGCATAACTGATTGTACTTTGAAAAAGGATCAAGGACAAACTATTGATTCTTATCACATTGAGAGCTCTCTCCTCTCAATTTTACATGTTAGTCATGACACTGAGCATCAAAAATAAAATAGTGTCTTTCAAAAAACTAGGGAATTGGCTTCAACAAGGAGAAGCCATCTAGTTTGTCCAAGAAGAATTTGAGGATAAAGCCCTAATTTTCAAGCAATGTGGTTCAAATATCTCAAAATGACCACCAAAGTAGATAAAAAAACAACAATGTGAAAAGGCAAAAAGATGGTGTCATATTTTCCACACCGATACACATCATACTTATACCTACTGGTATAATGCCTTGACATAAGGCTCATCTAATCAATAGGGCTCATTGAGTATAAATGATTTGCATAAATCCAAAAGACATCTTCGATGACAAAAGTAACAAAGAAATGAAGCAACACAACATCAATAGGATGATTAATTTAAAGAGGATGTACTTGAAAAATAAGAATGTAGTGGCACATATAAAGACATGGTTCTTATCTTCCAAACCTCATCACACACAAGAAAAGTTTAGTTGATCAACTCTGGTGCTAGCAGACATTTGACAAGATATAATGAACTATTTGGGAAGTCAAACAGAGCTATGGTGTAAAAGTTATGGATCCCAAAAGTTCTACCACCAATTGGGGTAGAACCATCACCCAAATTATCACCTAAAATGTTGCTCAGATCACTACACTAGTGGTCCTCTTTAGGAAGACTAATTATTCTTCATGGCATGTGTACATGGAATGTTCACTCATAGATTCAGACTTTATTCTATTATTCCAAGGAAAAATCCCTATTCCTATTGACATAAGTCAATATAATGACTGGAAAAACTCTTATGACTATATCTATGGTCATTTATTGATATACATTTCATGGGATATACACCACCATGTGGAGCACATAGTGTTTCCCTTCGCTATTTGAAGCACACTTCAGAGTCTTTTCAGGGATCCTACCATGATTTCTATCACACCTCCACCGTCTCTTCCTATTGACTCTTCTAATAATATTATACATTACCCTCCTACTTATATATCTTATGAAGATATGTTCATGGTGGATAGTGTTCTTCCTTCTATCAAAACCCACTATAGGATGAGATTATACAAGACCTTAGTTGTCTCATTGTAGATTATCCATTCATTGTTGTATATATTGTTACTCTTTTAGAGCCTTCATAGACTTACATTTCATAGGACTTTACTGATTCCATTATGATTATACACATTGAGAGTATCGACTACTCATAAGTTCCTATGGATATTCATCTTGTAGATCTGAATGCTTCATTTGAAAACTAGTCTTTAGTTTCAATAATTATTGAGCCTTGATATCCTCTTCCTATGGATAATCCTTAAGTTAATGTTCCATGCCAATATTTTTATTTGGATGTAATTAGTGTACTTATAAACCCTCATGTTCTCTCCCCTTCATTATATACTTCCTTATTTCCATCTTCTACAGTTAGGTTTGTGATTCTTGATTTGACTTTGGCACATTTGAGCACTAGAAGGGATAATTTTGAGAATTTTATAGAGATCTAAATTCTTATTTTCTTTACACTTGAGTGGTAATTTACTAGTTTGATATCTCATGGATTATTTTTTCCAAAAAAAGAGACAACATTTAATGCAGATGGACCTACCACAACATCCACCATGTGACATTTTGTTCTTACATTCTCTTTTTTTTTGGAGGCACACATCTTTCATATTTTGTAACACACTGAGATCATCATTATGTACTTTGGTACCTCATTAGTCCTTGTTAATAAGACCTAATATTTTATCCAACCTAAGATATACTTAAAATGGGTGTTGGAGTGGGAATTTTTAGTTCTACCTTATCTTCTTTATTTCTACCCCCCCTTTTTTTGTGAGGGAGTGTGCCAGGGGGGGTGGGGGTGGGGGGTTGATTTATTTCCCACTAGGTTTCTCTATTTATTCTACTTTTTGAGAGTTACATTATATGTTGGTACCTCATAAGGACTTATTGTTGGGACCCATTTTTTATTTTTTGCCCACATAACCTACGATTAATGGGGGTATTGGTGTAGGGTATTTTTTATTCTATTAATTTATTAATGTATTAGCCATACACATTTATATTTAGTTTACTTAGGTGTAATAGTCAGTGACAGCATGAGTTCCACCTAGAGTTCCACTTGGAGTTCAAATAAGTGTCAAATTGAGTTCTCTTATGAGTTCTAGATTGAGTTACACTCAGTTCAACCTTGAGTTATCCTCTTAGTTAACTCTCCTTACTCTTTATTTGTATTCCTCTTCACCAAGCTATTGTTATACAATAGAAAATTGGTATGTAAGGTAATTTAATATATAAAGTAATTATTACACATCTTTTCTCATAGTTATAAATATAATTAGGGATACTATTGTTTAGAATTATCATGTGCTCACTCTACTAGAAGATCACCTTTTAGCTAATTCTGATAATTTCATATCTCTATAAAAAATTTAAGGTTTTGGGAAAAAATTTAATGTGATGCAAAATCAAGGTAGTAGTTATTTAATTGGTTAGACCATATTATTTTTATTTTGAATTGGATAGTAATATATATTATACCATCACATAGCTTGCGCTATAATGAACTAAAACATGAAAGATACCTCCTAAATAAATCCTTCATTTAGAAAATAACCTTTTATTATTCCATTTATATTTTTCATGAAAGAATAATTTTTAATCTTAGTGTTACTAATATTCCATCCCAAAAATTTACAACCAAGCCATTATGGTAGATACAAGAGCTCAAAGTAATTCAAAATGTGACAAAATCTGGTGATTGTTTTTTTAAATGTTATTTTTGAAATGACTAGTCATATGACCAATATTATTTCACTATGAATTAAATGAACATTTGAAGGACAATGTTGAATTAATCATCATAATTATTTTTTTATGTCAAATTAGTGTCAAACGACATCAATCCATTGCACAAGATTTTTAA
>JARHVA010008586.1:265000-267500 GCA_037957365.1 Torreya grandis
ACACACACAACTCCTATTTTTGTATCCTTATTATGATACCACACCGTAACACCCATATTAACACACTACTCTAAGAGGGATATTGTTGATCTATTATTATTGTTTATAAATTATAAATAATTTATTTATTTCATTAAAAAATTTAAATAAAGAAAGATTCTAAACATATTCCATACATTATTCTCTCTATTACATACAATGAACATTTCCCCTAGCTTCATTCATTTCAATAATCCAATAATAAAATTAAAAAGTATATTAAACATTTCACAATCATTACTACAACATTAAAATTTTATCACAATTTGTACATTCCATCTAATTTGTAATGGTAACACAATTAATAGGGAGAAATGCTTTCATCAACATCAAACAAAACTTTAAAAAGTTCATTTCTCTTAGTTTTCACAATCTTATACATTAATTGTAATTCAAGGGAGTGATCAACTCCCAGCCATGTGAAGTCATTAGGCATATATGGTCCTTGTCAACACCCAATCCTAAGGGGGATGTCAATGACCCAAAAAAAGATCTCACATATTCACAATGACATAAAAAATGGTTTTAATTATTACAAGTTCTAATCTTATTGGTATTAAAAATTTACAATGCCATCATCCAACATAAACCATGTATAATAAAAATTCCTAGAGGAAGTATAAGTAAATTATAATATTTTTACCTAGGAATTATATCATTTATAGTTGTAATAATTATCTTTTGGAGCTAAAAATTTAGGGGAACCAACAATACTATAATTTTATAGATTTTTCACAATATTCACATGTTTTTAACATAATGATACTAGGATTCTACACATTTTTAGTAAGATAATAGTATAAGTTTTACTTGGATATATTTTTCAATGCATTTCTCTTGATTTTTTCATTCTTTTTCAATTCTTATATCTTCTTCCTTCCAATACATTATGTTTTCATTAGCAACATTGAATAATGAATAATTTTAAATAGAACTATGTAATATATAATGTCAAGTGGGTTCCTATATGAGGTAACATTTCATGGAGGGACAAGTGTATTTTATATCCCATCTAGACACCCCTTTCTTAAACTATCTAGAAGAGTTCAAACTTAGGTAGAGGACCTCTTATATATTTCCCATGGCACAAAAGTCAAGGATGGCCATTTTGGAAACCTAAAATATTTATTTTGAAGTTGCAACATAGTTTTAAAAATTCATTTCCATGATCCATATAGGTTACAAGGTTTTTGTAGTGGGGCTAACTTTACAGATGGCTATTGTTATGACATATGTTTAATTAGGTGAGCCACTGAATTTTGGATAGTAATTTATAACAAAAAATAAAAAACCATTAAGTTATCCACACACACACACACACACACACACACACACACACACACACACACACACACACACACACACACACACACACATGACATAGGTAAGCATAAAAACATAAACAATAATCACATGGTTCAATGCAACAACTAGGATAGGAATGAGTCATTGGATTTATGGCCAATCCCCCTTGTCTCCTTTTCTACTATTAAATACCTATGACATTCTCACTCATTTCATCTTTTAAAATGATCACACATTATAAATTAGAATAAAAATATTTCAAAGTCACCTATATCAAGAGATAATAAAATAGTTAAATGGAATACACCACAACATGTATCTTAATGCCTCCTCAATTGTGCTTAATTCTTGAACATAGGCTATGATAAATTACATGGTTTTATTCATTCTGTGGTATGTCACAAGTCAATCTATATATCAAGGGTTATAAATAACAGGTCTAAAAATATACTATCACATAACTAAATTCATTTTGTTATAACTAATGTCCATACATGGTTACGATTACATATAACATGATAATAATATAATAAGAATTATCTATCATTGTTAATACCTAAGAATTTTATATAAAATATCTAAACTTGTCCATAACCAATCCACATGGTGAAAAAAATATAAATGATATCAATTATGTCTATTAATCTAAATAATATCAAGTTAATGATTATATATTGGATTAAAAATATACTACCACATAGCTTCATTCATGGTTATAGAATTAGTGTCTAGGCATGTGTGTGTGTGTGTGTGTGTGTGTGTGTGTGTGTGTGTGTGTGTGTGTGTGTGTGTGTGTGTGTGTGTGTGTGTGTGTGTGTGTGTGTGTGTGTGTGTGTGTGTGTGTGTAACATGATAACTATAATATAATAATGAACTAAATCTATAAAATAAATAATCATTTTATAACAAACATTTGAATGTATATAGCCAATCATATGCAAGAACTATGGTACTAAATACCAACCATGTCAACAATCAACTAAGGATATAGTGAAATCCTCCCTAGTAAGTCATGGGAAGATAAACTACATTGTTTTAGAAGAAGAATCCTCATCTCTTGGGATTCAAATTTATATCAACAAGTAATACAACTCATTTTAGTATACCCTACTGCTAACACTAACATATATTCTACTTGGGACACCATTCATTATCA
>JARHVA010008586.1:272500-295000 GCA_037957365.1 Torreya grandis
AAGGCAAAACAATTACCTAAAACATATGCCTCCTTCAAAATATTGAGTCAATTGTTGAAATTTATATATTAGACTCAATTTTAGATTTTGTAATTAGTGAAAAAAGGGATCTTGAACTATGATTTTTAAAATTATTTCACATCTTATACCAAGAGTGACCATCCTCTCTTGTCGATAAAAGATGAGATATGTTAGGAATTACCCATACTAGTAAAATGATCATATTGACACTTATTAAGTTTTAAATCAATAAAATAATTAAAAAAAAAAAACTCATTTTTACTATCTATCCCAAGGCTCAATGTTTTATCCTATACAACCTGTGAACATAGAAGGTTTCAAACTAGCCAATATTCATTAAAAATTTCTCTATAAAAATATGAGGGAATTAAAAAATTACCTCAAATAGTAATGTAAAGTGACATACAACCATATACAAAAGACAAAAAAAGTAACATATTTTTAATCCACTATAAATAAGTTTTGCTAACCTTAACCCAAAATTTCTGACACCATAACCAAGAACTTCTCAATCCATTAAGCTCATCACAAAACCTTTCAAAAAATGATGAAACAAATAATAAAACATGAAATAAAACAAAATCCCCAAAAAATATAATTGATTATCTTAGGCTTTGGTAGTGGGATTTATTTATATAAGAAGATTTTGGATACACTGCACAAGAATTTGTAAAATTTGACATTTTGGGTCCTTCTATGGAACCCATCATTAGGAGATAAATGTTTTTTTCTACAAGGATAAGATACAATATAAATAATATATTAAACAATGTTTAGCCTTCCATATCACTACCCCCTAAATTATTTATTTCTCATAAATTGTATTAGAGGTTTCCAAGAATTACTTAAATTTAACCCATAATCGTTATTCAAATTTTGAGGTGTCTTTACTATTTTAAGTGCCTCCCTCAATCTATATTCTTTCTAGTGATCCACCTTTGAAATTATATTTGTATCTTCCATGAAAATTTTAATATTAAAATTAAATGAGTCCTATTTCAATTCTAATTTCTTGATTCTTTCATGTAAAATGTCTCTACTATGTTCCTTTAGTCATATTTGTACTGATCTCCCTGTATCTCCAATATGTTATCTACCACATGATCATGAAATTGAGTACACACCACCATATAATTTTAGATCCTATGGGTCCTTCACTCTATCAAAAACATATCTAAGAGTTTAAAGAGGGATGAATACAACTTTGTTGTCTTTTTCTACTAAGGTTACACCCTGTATGTAAGGTAACTTGACCATGTGATTTATTTGATTATCCTTATCACCTTCATTATTTTTTCTTCTACTATCTTGAATAATGTCATGTTTGAATGAATTTTGTATTTTTCTATCTCCATATCGATTAGCTTGAAAGACCTTTGTTAAGTTCACTAATTCCTATTCTAGATGGTCCTTGTCTAGCATCCTCACAGCTCTTGTTGCCAAAGTATTTAATATTAATGTCTCTTGGGTGGGGTGGTGATGTGAGTTATTTCCCATATATATATATATATATATATATATATATATATATATATATATATATATATATATATATATATATATATATATATATATATATTTAATTCTTGGATGTGTTCATGGATAGGATAATCAATGGGTCCTTATCACATAAAGTATATAGGATGAAGACGTGTGTGTGTGTGTGTGTGTGTGTGTGTGTGTGTGTGTGTGTGTGTGTGTGTGTGTGTGTGTGTGTGTGTGTGTGTGTGTGTGTGTGTGTGTGTGTGTGTGTGTGTGTGTGTGTGTGTGTGTGTGTGTGTGTGTGTGTGTGTGTGTGTGTGTGTGTGTGTGTGTGTGTGTGTGTGTCTTCATCCTATATACATGATGTGATAAGGACCCATCATTATCCTATCCACCAATACATCCAAGAATGAAATATATATAAGACCAACTTCTTTTGTGTCTTTTACAATAGAGGTAGAGAAAGAAATATGTATTTTACAATGGTGGGACTGGTAAGTTTGAGAACAACATTCATTAGAATTAATAAGATAAATGCAGATAAGTTATAGAGTGCATGAGTCTTCAACATGGTGATGGGCCTTATATGGTGTCTCTACCCCAACAACGAAAATTTTGGAATTGATTATAAATATTTTTCAAAGTTACACTTCTAATTGCATAATTATTAATAGTAGTATCAAACATTTGATAAATTTATTCTATTTGTATGACAGTTTTATATGATTATTTCTCCTTATTTGTAATTATATTCCTAGCATACAGGTCTTTGATATAACATCAAACATAAAAAAAATTATACTACTATAAAACATAAAATTTAGGTAAAATAAAAATAACACATTTGACCACATAAAATATAATTTTTCTTCATGTAAAGACTAATTTTACTAAGCTTTATAAATAGGAAGATAGTAGTATCCATGTCTGGTGGATTAGGAAGAGAAATAATTATTTCCATTCTACATGTCAATTCTGAGTCAATCCAAGCAATGCCTTAAGTGAATACTCCACCAACACAGGGTATGTTTGTGTTCCTCCTTTGTTTGTATGGATATCATAAACTACCATTATTATTAAAAATGGAAATGGGTTATCTTTTTTTTTTTTAACTTTTAAAGTAGATTTAATAGGTCTTAAGTTTGAACCACAACAACTTTGTAGTATAAACAACTAAGCATCTAGGGAAAAAAATATAAATTTATGAGAGTAATCATACATCTTTGTATTGAGAAACATAATGGTGCTGCAAAAATAAGTTAATTTGAAAAATCCATGCAATAAACATCTATTGACATGCTCGTATAACACCTATTGACTTGCTTACCCTAACATGTATTGTCTATCCTTTAATATATAACAAGTAATGATATTACATAATATTCATAGTATTCATAAAAATTATGAAATATTTGTAAAATACTATATAAAATTCATAATATCCATATATAGGATATAATTAATGTTTAATATAACAAATAATTTAATATCTTCATATAAGTAATTACATGGAACATGTTAGTTTCTCCACATGTGCATATAAAATCCACTAGCATGTATACTAATATAGCACTCATAAACCATTATCAATTATGGGATAGAAAACTATGTATTCTCATTGTTTTATCAATTATTAAACATTATCATGTTATTTTCTCAACTTTGTTGTCTAGCATAGTTGTCATTTTATTTTTTTATATTTATGTTTGTTTTATTTTTGTTAAAAACTAATTTACAAAAGTTATACAAGGACTCTGGGCAACCCTTTTTTCTTCAACCATAATTATTATTATTTTAGTTAATGGATATTTGCATATTTTATTCTAGGATAAATAAATATGACATGTAAAAAATCATGGAAGTTGTGTTTGATTTTAATAACATCAAATTGAAGTCGTTTGTATCTCTTGATGTTGAGAGAATCAACTTTAAAAGAGTGTACAACATAAAGGAAAGGATTCAACTCCTTCAATGTCTATAAATTTAGAATCCCATCACCCAGGAATGGACGGTAGACTTATCAAAATCTAAATCACCATGTAAGGATTTTGTCTATGTGATCACATACATTATTCATGAAAAGAGATAGCCTCATTATGTAATCCGTATGTCACAGCTGTAACTCTCCCAAATTTTATTAGCTAAAATCTATACTGACTAGTTGAAGATCCCAGTATGCTAGGGTCGATCCAACTATGAGTGATCGAGTTTCACACCCATGAGGAAATATGGATGAAATCCAATTTTATTTCCAAAGAATTCTCCCCCTCTATCTTGGTGATTATAATAGAGAAATTATTTTTTTTACATTTATGCTAGCAAAATTTGGTAACTTAAAACCCATTTCCATGAACCCCACCTACCCAAAGTATATATTACAGCCTATGTTCATCCATGTTTCTAATATATTGAGATGTAGTAAAATTGCATCAAAGTTAAGAACATATAGAAACACCATACTCATACCTAGAGAATAAAGGACAAGGTCATACAAACCATTCAAGTGGTGAAATATTTTAAAATGAGTTAGGTGATGATGATGATGGGAGGCAATGATAGGCTATTTATTGTGATATTGTACACCAAAAATCTCTATTTCATACACATGCCCCAACATAAGGGCATTTATTGAATTTACATACCCTAAACCCATTACAAAGGTGTTTGTAGCTTCTAAGTTGGTAGAATCTTCCAAACTATGTTATGATTGTTAAAGAAACACAATCAACCCTTCAAATGGTTTAGGTTGAACAAGTTATAAATTAACAATCAAAACACTAAAACTAATCAGTATTTGATGCCTGACTTGAATTATGGCCCTTTTACATCACTCTATCAGTTGGAGACAAGATTATGTCCTTGATTGTATGATTTGATTGAAAATAGAATTACCTATGAGAATTTGATAGATTTGAGAAGACAAATTATCACTAACTTTAATGGCATATATGAACTGTGTGGACACCAATGTGTCCACTATGATAGGATTTGTTGCAAAAAAAAATAAAAAATAAAAAATACCCTATTTGGCCCCTATCAACATCAATATTTTCCCCCAATAATATTCATAGAGTTGTATACATAATGGTGTTGCTCTCTATAATTCCTCAAGCTATTAAAAATTGTTGAATTCATGGCCAAAAGGAAAGGAGAAGGTCATGTCTTATTATTCACTGATGTAACTTCATGGGAAATAATTCCCTATATGAGCTACACATCAAGGCTTGTAAGCATCATGTATGTGCTATGTCTGATCACCTTTTTGTTTTTTTGGTATCAAATGATGTATTTTTGAATTGAGTACCTCAAATAAAGCTACACAACTATTTCAAGCATAAAAATGATATAATGTCTAGCCTTATCAGTACCTACTATTTCACATCCATATTACTCCATTAAAAACAAAAATAAGAGGTATGGTTATCATGCCATGAAAGATAAGACATATGGTTCACATCCTAACTTTGTTATAGGGATCTTCCATAACATTGTATCTCCACATAAAGCAGGACCCTAAGACCCTGAGTTAAATTTAGGTCGGATTGTTTGAATATGATATTATTCTAGAGGTTATATAAGCACTATTGTTCTATATGGATAAACAGGGGATTTCTTCATGGCATATAAATATCTATAACACAACATTAAAGACTTTATTCAATCATTATTGTATTCCACTACTACCACCACAATATGGCTCACCAACAATGGTATGGAAACTGCACCAAGCAAAGACAATTTTCTAGGTTTACTTAACCATTTATTGGAAATGATTTGCAGGAAACACACAGATCTATAAATCAATAAGTGTTATGTGAGTAGATCAACAAATTTTCATTTTTACCAAGCCATTATGATTATCATTATGTTTATATTATTTACATTATAATCTAATATATGATATATTATAATAAAGTATAATAATAAATATATATTTGTTATAATCTAATCTAATATTATATATTATTACAATATAATATTATTTATTATAAAAAACATACTTTAATACATATAATATTAAAATATCATATAAGATCAAAATAGAATATAATGTAAAATTATAAAATATTCATATATTTTATATAAAGAATATAATATTGATATGTATCATATAATTATATAAGATAATTTTAAATATAATATAATGTGTATTATATATATATATATATATATATATATATATATATATATATATAATACACATTATATTCAAAAAATATTTAATATTAAAATATAATATAATATCAAAATATAATATATTATATATTATTTAATTGCTTTCCCCAAATTCTATGTTCTTATTTGGTCTACAGACATCCCGAAAAACACATTTCCACAACCAAGATAGATTTAAATGACATTTTGTTGATAAAGTTTAGTCAACAGGGCCAACAATGTTATCCATGACCACATAATGCTCAATTGTAGGCATATCTATTTATTTATTCTATTTTTTTTATAAATTTTAATTTCATTTTTCATGTTAAGGGGAAATTTATCATGATTAAATGTTAATGTCTTAGTAGAAAAGTCACCAACTAAAAGAAAAGGTTATCAATAGGCGATCATCCCTAATTGGCATGAAGATTTGAAAGGTGGTTGTATCTTTTGTTGATTTTTTATATTTGATTATGAAAAAAATGCAATGATGCAGATTTGGGGAAATACATTATGGCTATGAAGTTAACCTTTTTGCCTTCAGTACAGTTGAAGAATGACCTAAAGCTTTTGCAAAGTGTATGTCACATGAATGTACAATGGGGCATCACTCATGATATAATGTGAATGTTGGCGTAGTGAATTGATGGGTTGAGATAAAAGGTGTTCGAATGGTGATCATTCCTAGGTGATAGGGAGATTTGGTAGGTATGATTTAAAATTTAAAATAAAATATACTTTACAAATATACCCCTAAAAAACTTTGATTGTTGATCTATAATATTAATGGCCAAGAGAATTGGGCTTGATCAACCACTTTCCTAGAAGTATAACTATTCCCTTATTTTATAATCATGTATTAACATCTCATTATATTTTTAAAAAATTCAATTACTCAATTTAATAATTTCCCAAACTCAAGCTTCATCTCTCTTACCATTGAAACACTATATACTAGAATACATAGTTTTTATCTTGGTGATCCATGCTTTCTCACCACTGATCAATTTTTTTATACCAATCCTATTAAATATTATGTGGAAATTTTGCATCAAGTACAACACCACACCAACTACAATGATTATACATGTCTGAGAAAAAAATGCACTACTTTTCAATGGTGATATAAAGCCCCATTGCTAGTATAACTAACCTCAACCATGTTTATCAACAATGAAGGGTACAAAACTTATCTCTAAGCATAAAATGATGATAGAATTAACATCCGCAATGCAAGCATTTTCTCAATATGGAATGCAAATGTAGATTTACAACCAATTATTTGACACCATGCTCTATTAAGGCTAAAAATAATTCTCAAATAATATAATATGCTTCTGAAATAAATATGTATAAAAATTTTGGTTCATGACATTTAGGATCAACATCCATGATCCATCATCAGGATGAATAATGAATAAATTTATGGAACAACATGACCAGCATTATTTTTAAATCTTACAAAATAGCTGTGATAAAAAATTACTAAAAAAAAAACAATTGAAAAAATATTCAAAACAAGAAACCTTATATAAACCAAATAAAGAATATGGTTCCTTAGATAGAAGGGTTGATAGAAAAAGTAATCATACAGACCTTTAAATTCACACCTCTTCTCATCATCATCCAACCCA
Organism: Torreya grandis; assembly: GCA_037957365.1. NCBI lineage: Eukaryota > Viridiplantae > Streptophyta > Pinopsida > Cupressales > Taxaceae > Torreya > Torreya grandis. The sequence goes on from JARHVA010008586.1 coordinate 279,796, forward strand.
AAAATTAGGGGTCCTTAAAATTTTGACCTCTATGGCTTTAAAAATTTGTGATAATGATAACATTGATCAATAAATTGAGCATTTGAAACTTGTTTTAGGCTGAATGGTTACATAGGGAAACAAATAGCTAATGTTAAAAAACAAGATCAAGATAATGTTAATAGAACTAATTGAAATAAATTCATAGTGGAAGGTCCTATAGCTAAGGTTACAAATTATCAAATATTCTAAAATGCCAAGAAAAATAGACTCCACTTTCCTTCCCATTAATAAGTTATGTATGATGTTAGGATCTTCGAAAGACCCTTTGTACCCTAACTTGTGAAATCAAGTTTGCATTGTTGATTATTATTTTGGTATTCCTTACATTAAAAAATAAGGAGGTCTGTGTAAACTAGAATTAAGGAACATGTCGCTGATATATGTTTATAAAAAAAGATAAATTAGTGCTTGTGGGTACTCTTGCAAGTCTAAACATGCTATCAACATTAAATATGCTAGATTCATTGTGGTAGAGTATCATTTCAAAAAATTAAAACTTAGGCAATCCATTTAAATCTTAAAGCACCCTATTTATTTAAATAAAGATTAAGGTACTCAGATTAGCCATGCATGGAAACCTTTGGTTTTTAATTGATAGTCTTTCTTGTACGTTCATTAGAGGGTTGTATTTTATTGTAGTTTTTTGTTTTTAATTTACCTACTTATTTTTTCTCAAAATTTTATTAGACATTAGTTTGTCAAGGTTTTTATTCTTTTTATTATTTTCTAATTATGATCAATTTTTAGGAATTTATTCATTTATTTTATTTATGTTTAATTTATAATGTAAATAATACGGTCTTAGTTTCATTTATTAGGTTTGATTATTTGTTTTTAATTTTCCTCTTTGTCTATTCCTAACATATTAGCTTATTAGGATTTTTTTCCTTTCTTGTTTTTCTAATTTTATTTCAACATTTATTTATAAACCTTTCTCTGATTTATATTTTTATTTATTTTCTTTTTAGAAGGTTTTTAGTTTTGAATCTTTTTTCAATGGTTAGTTTTATTTGGTAAATTTTTCTAACTATTTTCTTAATCTTTAAAATTAATGTTGGTCATGTTTTTTCCTACATTTCTTCTTTATTTCTCCTAATGATGGATCACAGATGCTAATCTGAAATGTTGAGAACCAAAAATTTTATACATAGTTGTTCTAGAATCATATTAGATTAATATATGGACTATAAAAGCATAAAATATTTGATATCTCAAATATATAGTGAAGTGTGAATCTAAGGCTAAAAATAAATCTGAAAACTACCACCATATGGTAACTAGAATATAGTATAAAATATATATTAATATAAATTATATCAATGTAAAATATAAATGAATATAAAATATATATCAATATAATATATAATATAAAATACAATATAAAATAAAATATAGTATAACATAATATAAAGTCAAATTTACAATAGAACATAAAATCAAGTAAAATATATAATATCAAATATAATATAAAATCCACACAACTGTTGAGTTGAATTAAATGCATTTCAGTCTAAGGGAAGGAAAGTAATAAATGAAAATCTCACAAGAGACACATTGATGTTGATGATGATGTTTTACAAACCAACATCTGATCAATACTCTCTTTGTGCACTTCTAGGTTTTTCTTCTATCCTTGCATGAATGTCCATAATTTTTCCTTACATAGCACTAAGAATTTTGTTTGAATATCATTGGACCATAATTTGGTCTTATCCATAATTGTCAAATTTAATATTATGAATAATCTAGTCACCCAATCCACATGGATATTTATTTATTGATAAAAACTAAGCAGAAGCTCTCTTTTTAGCTCTGCAGGGTCTACTTTATATATACCCATGCATCTTGGGCTAGGTTTACCCTCTAACACAACCTCTAAGGTATAAATCGGGGGTGATGATATATTTTGTAGCTATTGGGCTATGATACCCATGATTGAATCAATGACATTACAATCATTTACATACTTACATGCACAATCATATACACCAAAGTTATACTCTTGACAATGCCAAGTTATGTTGTATTTTTGAACTAATTTATTTTACATTATCTATTATTTAGCATAAAAATATAGGAAACATATAAAAAATTATGTTGAGGATAATATTCATGCAGTAGTTAGTTTTATGGTTATGATACGAGAAATATATTCTTGTATGATTATTATCTAATCTATGAGTACCTATTTTAACGCCTTAAATATATAGATCTTATAAGTTTGTGAGTTATATTATGTATTCAAGCAAGAGATTTAAGGAGATATGATCTCCCTAATTATAGGAAAGAGTTTTCTCTTTAAATGTAAGCTCATGTCAATTTTATTAATCAGTGAGTATGAAATAATATAATCAGTGGGTTAAGAAATATTTTTGTGTATTCAGTTCCATTAATCTTACTTAGATCTGTACCAGCCCCATCATCTGGTGCCAAAGCCATTTATGATCCTGACCTTGTGAACCATGAGATTCTTCTTTAAATAGTTATACCATATTTATTTAAGAAGAATATTTTTTGTCAAAAGTTGTAGAAGTAAATTAAAGCTAGATCAATATATGGGCCACTCACATAATAGTCATTTTTGATTTTGCATCACCGTATCAATTGGCAATCCAACAATTTATATTTTCTATAAGTTTTCTTTATGCATATCATGTTTGAGTATTTTCTATTTGTATCTTCCTACTCAGCATCCACACAAAATCTGAACATAGTCTAGATCTACTATGTCCATCTTCATGAACCCATCATCTGTGTGAATGTGATGCCACTCTATTACACATCAAATTATATGCTTAACATATCACCTTGGAATATTTGGGTCAACATCGATTTTTTTTACTCTTCCACTCCATCCATACTCATTACAGGTCATATTTTAAGTTTTAAATATTATCATTTTTCTAGGATCTAGGCTTTCATGCATGCATTCATGTGCACGTAATGACCAATTAATTTTAGTCCAAGCATGTTGTGTATATGTTTAATTAATGTTCCTATTATCACCAACTCTACCATGCATATTATCATTCTTCATAATTATTTAAAAATGAAAAAACAATGTGACTATTGTATTAGGTAAGTCTGCTTAATATGATTCCAATACGAACTTGCCATTTTTCATGCTTATAACATTCATAGATCTCCATGTATCTTTATAGAAATATTTTCACTACCCACACCTAGTTCTATATGTTCTATACCATGTTTTTAAAAAAAGATCATCATATCGTGACAAATACATAGGTTTTGTTTATAGTTATTTAAGTCATTTTATATTTAGGTGAGTCATTTTTATCAAATAGAGTCAATGTCATTTATTGAATGGTTATTGTCAATTATTCAATGTCATAATGGAAAAACTAAGTAAAAAAAAGACAAAGAAGATAAAGGCAAAGTGAAAAGAAGAAACCTATAATATCTATATATTTAAGGTGATGAAATAGGTACATGTAGATCTTGATATTTCTAACAAAGTTATGCATATAATAAACTCTTTTAATAATGATATCTTTGAGAAATTGGCTCAAGAGGCATACAAGCTTATTTTCTAGAACAAAGATTTAGTTATTGCATCCAAGGAAATACAGATAGTTGTACATCATGTTTTACCATGAGAACTTTCTAAACATGTTATTTTTGAAGGCACAAAAGCTATCACTAGTTTTACTGATTCTTGAATAAGTAACTTCGCTATCGGAGGTGGAGGTACATGAGGCTGGGGGTGATTTGTGACCTATCTTTGGTCATCAACGATGAGGCTACTCACTTGTTTTGATGACACATTTAGTGTGTTGTGTGTATGTTTTTATTTTTTACGTGATTTCAAAAATAAGAACAAGTGATATATGCATGTTCAAAGAGTCTAAAATGTGAACTTTTATCCTTATATTTGCTGTTGTAGCATATTTGTGTTGAGGATAAAATAAATACTATAACCTCATGATTTTGTGGTTGGTGGTTACCGACTGGAAAATTATTTATATTCATGGTTGATGGTTCACCAAATTGAAAAGCTTTTGTTATCATGGTTGTAGGTTTATCACATTGAAAACCTTTATGAGGGATCATGAGTATGGGTTAGTTACAATATAGGGATATATTCACCCCATGTTCACTCTAGAGGGGTGAATGTTGAGGATAGTATTTACGTGGTATTAGTTTTGTGTATTTACAAAGAGGTAAATAGTATTTGGTAATAGTTAGTTATCAGAATATTATTGTATAATCATATTTTGATAATAGATTAGATTATATTATATTTTTAAGATATATTGCTAGGGTTTATAATAATATATCACTTATAGGTTTGTGAGTTATATTAGGGAGTCGGGTGAGAGATTTTAGGAGATATGATCTTCTTAATTATAAAAAGAGTTTTCCTATTTAATGTAAACTCATGTATTGTTTATTATTTAGTGAGTATGAAATAATATAATTAGTGGGTTTAAAAATATTTTTATGTATTTATCTCTATTAATCTTGCTCAGATGTATACCATCCCCATCAAATTAGTCATTTAATGTGAATTATTATAATGATTACCATCAATGAATTCAATTTCCCAAGAACACTAGATTTATGTATTTATACAATTATTTTATGTTTATTAATTCCCATATTCAATGGTGAGACTATAATTTTTGAGATATCCTCTTCAAACCTGATCATATTTGATATGCTTAAGGTATATTTGGATTAATAAATAATTATGTGTCTGAGTTGGTTCCAATTATTTTTACACTATATGGTTGTATGTTTCCATTTTTTATTGCAATAAATAGAAGAGGCTATATGGTTTGAATACACATTTCCACCAAAAGGTTTCCTTATTCCTCATAGACACCACCACAAAAGGATACCTTAATATCAGAATCAAAGCTATCTTATAACAACATCCTTCTATTAGTTGAAATCTTGTTTGTTTGTATGAAACTGATAGTAGTAGTAAGTTAAATGATAATACGTGTGGTATTTATTTGTGTGCTTGTGATAACATCTTGTATGTGCTTCATTTATTTAAAATCAAATTGAAATAATGGAAATTTTGAATGCTCCTTAGAAAAATGCTCAACAAGGTAATTAGGTCTTATGATCAAATGTTATGGCACACATTTAATATAGTTGTGACATTGGAAAAAATATTTTTGTAATGAGGATGCATAGAACAACAACTAAAATTCAAAAATTTGATTTTGAATATAAGAGATCCAAAAACTACATAGAATGACTAGTTTTCTCTCATGTTAAGGACATAATAATTCATTCTTATAGAAGAACATAACCATTTTAGAAACTCCACATATATGTATGCAATAATACATAATAAATAAATGTTTAAATCCTTAAACATTGCATTCATTATTTGTAAAGCTGAAAAGAGAAAAGCTACAAAGATATATCAGCAAAGCAATCATCATACTGATTGAACCATGCTCCTATTAAAGCAATATAAAATCATGTTAATAGAAAATATATGGGTTAAAATAAAATTGGTTAATGGAGTAGTTAATGAAATTGCTCAAATTATCTATAATCTAGACTCAAATCCACAAGCATTGCCAATGCACATAGTTTTTATATTTAAAAACACTTTGATCCACCATGGGATAGTAAAAATACATTGCGTCTTCCAATTCTTCCTATTAATCAAGCCAATTATAGATAAATACCTTTCAAAATGTCATGGGTCCTAACCATATATAAAACATAGGTAATCACTATTGATAAAGTAGCAGTTGATATTGGAAACATATATCATCAAGGCATGAACTTGAATATTAGTATGCTCCTTTAATGACATACATATCTACCCTGATTTTTGATACGATCATTTTCCAATAATGAAAGATTCTAAATATGGAAAATTAAATAAATCATAGGAAATAAGACTAACATAATTATAGGTATTGTATCAATCCTCAGTATAAATGAGACATATTAATCAAGTGTGCAAGTGCTTAAGAATTTGTTTGGAAAACAAAGAGTTAAAATACTCATACTAGTAGACATAAAAAAGTTATCTAGGGAGTGAATTACCTAGATCATCTCATGAAGGTTGTTTACATAAAAATTAAAATGAATCTAACTCAACAATACATTCTCCCAATTCTTTAGGACCTATTATAGGGCCGTCTATTTACTATGAATATTGAGTACTTAGGTGACAAAGTAGGTTGGCAATAAATGTAATAATGAGTCCTTATATCCTATTCTACTAACCTAATGAACCCCAATGAAATTTGTCTCTATTTTGATTCCAATTGTGGAGTTTTAATTTCAACTAGAATAGGATATATACTAAATAGGTTTCATGGATATTTTGTGTGATTTTAACTTATGAATATATTTAATTACCTTTTAATAATTTATTTTTGTTGGAATTATTTTTATTTCAAATTTTATGGATTTTATTATTCATCCTCCATATAGATTTTGAAGAACCAAACATGAGTGAAAATTATGACAGACACAAAGAATCATTTATCATGGTTACAAGAGATAAGTATTTAAAATTGATGTCAACCTAGAATAATACTTAGATATACCAATAATTGAATATGAAATCTCCAATAATAACCTTATGTGTGCTAAATATGAGGGATATATAAGGATTAAATGTGAATCATGAGAGATCTATGTAAATAATGGTATAATGATGCATATGCTTTGTATCTAACATAGGTGGAAATAGGATAATGTAGGATGTGGTATAAATTTCCAAGTCACATGAATAAATATAATATTCAACATGTGATTTAATGAAAACATCCAAATAATAAAACATAATACCAAGATACTTGGAAAGAAAGTGTTTTGAAGGTATGAAAAGAAGTGAAATTAAAACATGAATATTGAATGTGAAAAAATTCTAAAGTAAAAATATTCTATATGTAAGAGAAATAATTTATAAATGAAGTAAAGAAGTGAATAACAAATAATGCATCACAAATGCTATAATGATTTATTAAAAAATGAATAAAATAGGAGTGTGAAGCATAATATGCACCACCAAAATAATATGTTCATAAATACAAATAAAATTCATGACATATATCAAGAAATGGGTGAGGTCTTCCATTCACATTGTCATAGTGGAAAATATTGGTAGTATGCCATTACCATCAATAGTACAACTCAATATAGAGGATCATGCTTAGATAAAGTTTGTATACCATCACCATTAGTAGTAAAAAATAGTATAGAGTGTTTGATAGGCTCAATAACTATGATAGATATGTGTAATGAACATTGGCATAATGTGGCAATCTCAAGAGGTATCAAGCTTGGAATATCAAAAAACATAGCAAATTAATATGGTCCCATCATAACATTATCAATAAATATCATCTGAACAAGATCAATAGTAGCTAATTAGTGTGCATGTGTTCCACATGTGACCTATGAAAATTAAGTCAAGAAGAGATAGTGTCAGGTGCAAGAAAAGAAAGAACTAAATCAATATAACTATTATAAAAGGGTTATCGTAAGAATCATATCTAAGTATTCCACATTTTTACCTTAAATAAAACTAGCTAAGAAAGTGTCATTTAATGAATAACCATCATCATAATTAAGAGTATGAATATCAATAGTGTAAACATAATTGATCATATTAGCCGAATAAGCATGTAGAATGGATGGTTTAGTCATGGTTAGACTAATGAGAATCTCATTGATTGGTTTTTTTCAAGATCAAGGTTGTAGAGAAGGAGGTAATTGTGTAATTATGTATGAAAGGAAATTAATTTTTTTAATTTTCAAACTCATCTCATATGTTTCATAATTGTCATATTTCCCACAAGTTTAAGGTGGCCATTGTAATATTGAGTGGAGTTTATGGGGTAATTAAATCATTATGATTCATGAAAATAAATTTTAAGTAAAGGTTCAAGGGTGGAAATCTAAAAAACACCACATTCTTGGAATTATTCTAATCTTTAAGGGTTAATTTCTCCTTAATTATTGTAAATTATATCACGTTTTTTTGTAAATTTAACACATTGGCATGCTAGTGAGGTGATAGATTTCATGTGATGTCTTTGACATTAGTCAAGTAGTATGTTATATGATAGTATAAAATTGAAGATCATGACTTAGATTCAAATTGTATAGGAGGAACAATGATGAGAAGTTAAACACATCCTATAGTGAGCATTTGTCCTTGATCATAGCCTTGACATGTACTTTGGATAGATTTCATATTGTATTTAGAGTACCCAATTGCTTCACTAAAATCAAGGGAAAAAACACATGTCCTAGAACCTTCGTTAATTAAATCATGCATGACATGTATATCATTAATATGTAAACTAATAAATAATGGAGGATCATATGATAAAAGTAATAATTAATAAAGAATCATTTAAATGATTGAAAAATATATTTATAGGTAATTATTTATGGTCTCATCAACACATAAAGACATTTCTTGGCATTATTTAAGTATACTAGTATCAGACCCAGACAAAGTGTCTTTGTGCTACATAGGTGGAGACCAAGGTATTTTGATAATAGGTATTTATATTATAGGATGTTGAAATTGATATAGGAAATGAGAAATTTCTATTATGGGATGCCATTCATCTTATCCAGTGGGAACTACATAAGATAATGGTGCGTAATGTTACATTAAATTTGTTGAAGGTAGTGTTGATGTACATTTAAATTGATGTTGATAAGAGCAATTTGATTAGGATTTTTTTATTTGGTTATGTCCAATGTATCCAATTTATTTGATGTTATGGTTATCATAGTTGGATTAATGTGTGGTTGTATATAATATTTTTAGGTGGTGGATAAATTCAATAAGTAAGTGGATTTGTAATTTTTGGTGGGTTAGAGTGAATAATTTTGATAAATTATAGTTGGAAATTTTATCAAAGGAGAGTGAATGAGTATCCAAATTTGGTTTTTGTGTAAAAGAATTTGTGATAGTAAATTAAGGTGTAGGTTGTGTTTTTCAATTTGCAGATATCATTATCGTATGTCCAAGTTCTAGGAAAAGAGACGGGTAAGAATATTGGATAGTTGTAAATATATGAAGTTATTATAATTATATTTTGGGTAATAATCAATATAATAAATTAATCTTCTCATATTATTCATGTTGACAACATTCTCTTAATTAGTGTTTATGGATGTTTTGACAATGTTGGTAGTGGGAGGTTGATAAGTACTCAATGAATGGATTGGACAAGGTAATGTTTAAATAATTTTAATAATTTGTCAATTGAAAGTTTATATTTTAGAAAGACATCATTATTATATTGATAGGATCTATTTACCTAGTTAACCACAAGCTATGAATCACCAAATATATGAATTGTTTTAATTCCCAAGATTTGATCAGTTCAAAGACTTATCACTAGGGCTTCATACTTAGTGATGTTATTGGTGCATTCACATTCAAGTTTAAAGGAGAGAGGAAGGGGTTCACCATCAATAGGAATGAGAATAACTTTGGCACCCCCTCTTTTTTGGAATTTTGAGCCATCAAAGAACATGGTCATTTGGTAAGTTATGTCATTTTATTGAAAAAGAGTCATGATAGACTCATCCAGAAAGGTAAGAGGAGGTGGTTGGTTATTTGCTAAATGAGCTTTGGCTATCCAATTTATTAGGTGGTGGATAAATTCAATAAGTAAGTGGATTTGTAATTTTAGGTGGGTTAGAGTGAATAATTTTGATAAATTATAATTGGAAATTTTATCAAAGGAGAGTGAATGAGTATCCAAATGTGGTGTTTGTGTAAAAGCATTTGTGATAGTAAATTAAGTTGTAGGTTGTGTTTTTCAATTTGTAGATATCATTATCGTATGTCCAAGTTCTAGGAAAAGAGACGGGTAAGAATATTGGATAGTTGTAAATATATTAAGTTATTATAATTATATTTTGGGTAATAATCGATATAATAAATTAATCTTCTCATATTATTCATGTTGACAACATTATCTTAATTACTGTTTATGGATGTTTTGATAATGTTGGTAGTGAGATGTTTTCTTTCCATGAAGGAGACTTAATAATTTTTCCCTTTGATCCAAGAGGGAGGCACATTTATCTTGTTAGTTGTACATAATAGTTTTCTTTTAGTTGTGTCTTTTGTTTTCCCTAAGTGTTCTTTTCATGAGTGTGTAGATTTTTAGCCTTTTTTTGTGTTTTTTTCCTTTATGCTTGAGGTAAAATCTTTGCTGGTTCATAGGTCCTTACAAGGTTGTTGTTAACTTCTCCAAGCTGCATCTTGACTCCATGCCCAATGGACTTTGAGGCTACCAGTCTTCCCAAGCATAGCAGGCATGCTTCCCCTGGGAATCGCCAAATTTGTTGACCATTTTTGGTCCTATAGGCCAAAAAATTAGTCTCCCTTCCTTCCCTACTATCTTGAGCAGTCAGTCATGTATCCACCTTTCTACTATTGTGCTTTTCCCCTTTTGTAATAGGCCTATTTTTTGAACCAAATGACTTGAGCTTTGTAGATGTTTCGAGTTGATTTGGAGGTTTATTCTGCTGTGGGCAACTAGTTTTCACAAGCCTTTTGGAAAAGGAATGGGCCAACTTTAAAGAGATATAAGTCTTTTACAAAGCTCTAAAGACAATGTGCCCGAAGGTATTTCTTTGAAAATTTTGTTCGAAGAAATTCCCAAGGAAAGAGACCAAAATTTGAAGGCACATTTCCTAAAAATTGGAAAAAGTGGTTCAACAACATGGTTCATTGATATGAAATGAACTGCATAGACTGAACAATAGTCACATGATCTTTCCAGGAGATTTGAACTTTGAAGTTAGAAATATGGAAATATTGAACCATTGAACCATTGTAGGTTCAAGTGGTAGGTTCAAATATTAGGTTCAATGATACATTAAATTCATAAGGGAATTGAGTGAACATGACTCTTTGCAGAACATAGAGTATTGAACTGTTGAACCATTGAACTCTGCAAAAGGGTTGAGGTTCATAAGTCTATTAAGAATGATCAAGAGATTAGAACTCATTATTGAAGTATGTACTATGAGATAATCGAATGAGATACAAGAAATCCCTCAAAATTTCACCATTTATTTTGGTATATGGAAAATAACTAGTACACCTAGTAACATTCACACTTCCTACATACCAATTCATGTAAGAATACATCGAAAGAGATGCCTATGAATGGATATTTCTTAAATCATTAATTTTAGGTTATTCCATCCAAGAAAATTTGGGGATGAAAATGAGTTTTATATTATGATTAGTGTGGGTTGAGTGTATAGTTTTATTAGTTTCCTTTTTTTATTTTCATTTTTTCCTTGTTTCATTGTATTGTTTCTCTAACTTTGTTTGGTTCTTGTTTTTTTTTCCTATCATTGTTTTTTTCTAAAAAATTCCTTAAGTAACCATTAAAGTTCTTATAAGAAGAATTAAACCTAGGTATTGTTTTTCATTATATTGAACTACCTATACATTCTAAAAGAAGAAGATTTAGATCATCCTCATATCTTATTAGGTGAGATAATAATTCAAGGAAATCTTCCCTAAAAGCTAAGTCTACCCCTCCTTTTGGTAGATTTATCATACCTATAATAAGGTTATTTATTATTCCCTTCATGTTTGCCTAAAGAAACTAGTTGTTTATGCCCTTTAATGGAGGTAATTTTTTGGCTCTAGCTCAGTATGATGACATTCCAATTTCAGCACTTAATATCTTATCATATTTTACCAATGAGAATATAACCACCCATATAGAACACATAAAATATATTGTGTTACAAATATTTTAAAGACAATGCTTCAAATTTTATAATATCAATGTTTCAAATGTTTTATTATGGCATATCTTATTAGGAATTGGCCATAGGTCTATGGTTTATTTTCTATGTTTTTAATCCATTGTGTACAAATATTATATTCAATGGTTTTTAGGTCTATGATTTTAGGTCTATAATATGGTCTTTATAAATTGTGTGGTATGCATTAGTATATTAAGGAAAACATGTTTGGTTTTTAATTTATTGAACCTTGGTTTCCACATCATAAGCTTTTGACACTCACAAATTAGTGTTTCATGATAAAAACTAGGTCTAAAAATGTATTCAAAAGAAAAGTTACATAGTTGATTGATAGTTTCATGAGAATGACCCCAACTTACATGGAACCAAAAAAAATTTGTGGGTCATACTAATGTATGGTAGGATGTAGGATCAAGATCTGATGGTGAAGGCCTAGAAATACACTTTTTTAATTTCTCTATTGAAAGAGGTTTGTGATAATCCATGTTGTTGACTTGGGAAAATGTATCACTAGGTTATCATAAATGATTAGTTGAAAGTGGTTGTGTTAGATTAGAATCATTGGAACCACATGGAGTAAAAACATGAATAATGTGGAAAAACTCTAATTATATATAACACCATCACTAGTAGCATGTCAATGTTTATATCTCAAAAGCATTTGAGTTTCAATTAGGGGATGGGAAGGCTCAAATTGTCTTATGACAAAATATTGAAGTTTGGCTTGGTTTAAGGCTTCTTCCAAATATTTGGAATGAAGTGTCATAACAAAATATTTTAATTTAGGGTTAGGATCATTAATGAATAACTAAAAAACATTTTATTCAAACATGTTGTCTTTAAATTTATTTGATAAGGTTTTATATCATTTAATGACACTTTTATAGTTTCATATTTTGATTATTTACAATTTATGAAGTGAGATAATTTCTTATCAAGAAGGTAATTAATATTGGTCTATATTACCAATGTATTAACTAAATCTTCCTAACTAGATATAGTATGATATTTGTGTTGATTGTACCAATCCAAAGCATCACCTCTATTGGATTTGGCTAATAGCTTCATGGTAGGAAAATTATTATGTTTAATCTATAGGTTTTGTAAAATTTTAATGGTTTCAAGTGAAAATTAGGGTTAATGGACATATTAGAGGTCTTAGTAGAACGTTAATAGCTATGTTGATGTTTTTAATTTGAAGGATTAAGAGTACATTTTTTATAGGTTTTATAGTCTTTTTAAAAGTGGAGATTCAGCTATAAATGTAGCTTGTGCATCTCTTTGGTGGGTGGGGAATCATTAATATTTTACACTCACCATTGAGTAGTTTAATAAAGATTTATTAAATGAAATTTTTGGTTTTACATTTATAACATTTGATTTGTACTATTAGTTTGAAAAGTGGCCATTTGGTTCATGCCTTATAATATAATTTTTATTAGTGTTGATAGTTATTTGATTAATATAATCACTTTGAGATGAAATATAGGTAGTATTGATGTGAGTATGGACATGGGAACAATGAATACGCTTGCTTGAGGAAAGCCTAGCCATAGTAGTTAAAATACTAGGCAAAGTTGAAGAGGAGGTAGTAAAAAGAGTTTAATTCATGTAAGAGGAACTGGTTATTGAAGAGGAATAAGTAATAGAATGACTTGCCTCAATTCATGTTCATAACTTATGCATAGGTGAAGGTGTACAATCAATGTAAGGTCCCATCATGAGATTGTAGAGAATCATGGAATCTTTTCCTTAATGTTTAGGGTTTTCATTTATGAAGAGTATCATTTTAGTAGTATATTCAAGATCACTCTAATCTTCAACAATAGAAATTTTTGGAAGATAATTAAGAGGATCCAAAGTTTCAGGAGGATGTGATCCATAAATTTTGGTTCTAATGGCCACATGGACATTACTGAGAATAATATTTTCTATAGATGTATAGGGAACATGATATTGGGGATGACTAACAGGGTTAGTTAAATTAATCGTGCCATTTTGTATTTTAATTTAGTCAAATATATATTGCATGGTAAAAAGTTAATATAGTGATAAAAATATGAAAACCTTGTTTGTTGAGTTAGTAGGATTAGCTAGTTATATAAAAAAACAATGTTTGGATAGAAAACTAAGTCAAGATGGTCAACTTAATTTTATAATAATAAACAAACAAATTTTTGAAAGAGAATAAAATTATTTTGGTCGAATTAATTGTAAAATAAGAATGTTTTAAAACCTATTAAGTTAAATTGATTGACATAACTAGAAAAAAGAAGTAAAAAGTTTGAAAATATGCAAAATCAAGTTGGTTGACTTAATTATATAGGTATTAAAAATAATAGTATGAATAGACTACTAAGTCTAACTGGTCAAATTAATTATATAGGTAGGAAAAGTACCAACTTGGATAGCCTATTTAGTTTAGTTTGTTCACTTGGTTATACATGTAAGAAAAAGGATATTCTTGATAGCTTAGTATGTCAAGTTAGTTGAGTGAAGCATACATGTGATAAAAGAAACAATATGGATAGATGAAAAAATCGAGCTTGTATACTTAATTATATAGGGAGGAAAAGTAAAAACTTAGATAAATTTTTAAGTTGAGTTGGTTGAGTTATTTATATAGGATAGAAAATATAGGATTATATGGAATCATGTTAGTTTATTTAGTTGATTCTAGAAAACAATTAGTAGTAATTTGAATTATATAATTTTAATGTATTAGTGAATCAAATTGAATAGTAGACTATCTATCACAAAACACATAATTGTATTTACTTTAGTCAATACAATTTGCTATACAACAGAGAATGATAAGTAGAAATTTTTATTATGTAATAATTGATGCTAACTAATTATTCAAAAAAACTAAATAAGTTGTACTAAAAGCTTTTGATTGATTTGTAACCTTTCAAAATATTTACTTTTTTATTGGATAGTGATGGTCGAATGTTTCATATAAATAACTATAGAGGAAGTGTCATTCCCCTAACCCTCTAGACATAGTTTCAAGGGTAAGATGAAAGTAAGTTATTAGTGTTAACCACTAACATATGTACCATATAATTAAATGGATTGTTGTATTCCTAAGGTTAAATTTAAAATTAAATCCTAGGAGTTTCTAAAATATCATGAGGAACGTGGAAATTAAAGAGTATGTTTAGCTTTGTACAATGGATATGAGTACTAGGGAAATCTATTTATGCCATGATATCTTTAAATTATATACAAGGACTATAAATAGGGTATTTCATAGCACTTCATAACATTACCTAATTAGTTTTAAAAATTACAGTATACATTTTCTATGAAATCAATACAACTATGAAATAAAGGTGAAAAGTAATTGTTAAAAACTAATTTTTCATTTATAGAAAAAAATAAATAGGAA
>JARHVA010008586.1:300000-315000 GCA_037957365.1 Torreya grandis
AGTTTAAGTAATGATATAACTGACTTAGAATCTTGTGAGGCACTAATGGTCTACCCACCCATTTCCCAATGTACTTAGAGAGATAAAAATTAGATAAGTTCCTTTAAGAAGAAAGCATTATTAAATGATAAAGTTTAAAAATATAGTATGTATATAGAATGTAATTATCGTATATTTGATTCATATAATATGAGTAAAGAAAAGGAAGAAGAGGTGTCACAAGAAAAAATGATTAATGTTCTGAGTAGGCATAGTGATCATGGATTTCAATGTCCCATGCTTGATGATAATCAAAAAAATATAATGAATATAAATAAATCACTAATTGGAACTATTAAGTCTCATTTTTAAAAATTTATTTTTTATTATATCAAATATGTAGGTGTATAATTGAAGATAATGGAGGAATTTCAGTAGGATTTCCAAGGTGAAGATGTGAAACTACAAGTTCAAGATAATGGAGAGAAGAAGGAAAGTGAGGATGACTTGTTTTTTTCATATATAATGAAGAATGTGAATAATTAAATTAATAATAATATCCCTTAAATAATTATAAATTAAGAAGACCTAAGTGAGGTGATGGTCACCATAGAGTAGATTACAACCATCAAAAGAGATGAGTTGAAAATAGGGAAGATATGAGGAATATAACTACATGTAAAAATTCTATAAGTATTGAGGACATGGTGTTTTAACATTTGTGTGTTTAAACCCAAAATTTAAATTAATATGAAATAATAAATGTCTTGGTGGTGGTTGTCCAATTAAGGTCACATTCATCCCACAAGAAGATGGAGAGAAGAAAAAAAAGTCTTTTGTAAAGGAAGACAAACTATGGTTATTATAATCCCACATAACAAGGAGAAAGATATATAATAATAGGGATGTAAATAAATATTAGATAAAATAAAAATAATATGAGAGGTAAGAAGAGAAGAATCAAATTGAAACTAGAAAGGAGTTGCAATGGTAAGAAAATGAATTACAAACAACCGAATTACATGGTTTGTTTGAAGGGAATACCATGGTAAAAAGGATGATATTACCACTTATTCCATATATAAAATAATTATCTCACATTTAATAAAACTCAAATGTCTAATTTAGGAGAATCCAAGGGTTTGTGCAATCTTGTATCAATCAAAAATAGAGTGGTAGTTGTGAGTTTAATTTTTTCTGTTGTTTTAATTTTTTGACTGATATTTTTAAAATCTTAGAATGATTTTGTAAAATTATTCCCTAACTATGGTAAAATTAAAAAGATCCTTTGTCTAATTATTTCAGTCTAGATGGATTTTTTAGTTTGTGACACTTGAAAGGATTCTTTATCACTATAGATAATTGGATGATTAATTTGTTTTAGGTAATATTACTTTAAACTAAAAATATATGAATTAATTTTAATATAATTTGGATTTACAAATATAATTTAGTGTTTGTTTCTATAATTTCATGAAATCTTTCTAGTCTAAAAAACCCAACAAGATGGTTTTTTATGAGCAGTGAGAATTTGACTTCCAATTTTTTTTAGATGATATAGATTATTATATTATTAAAATTTAAAATAAATTGAAGATATTAAGTTAATGTCAATATAATTTTTATAACTATAATTTTGCCTAAGAATTCCATTTGAGATCTCTAGAGTCAACAATTTTATTCCATAGTATAGAAGCACTTGGGAAGCTAATATTTTATGAGGGGATTGGTATTTCACTATTAAACCTAAATGCAAAATAACCCATTATGATATGGGATATAAATAATGTTTTAAAATTACATGTGAATATCTTTGGCTTTATACATGTGGAAGGAGACATTACATATAGTTTGGAATTTAATCAAGAAAATGTAAGATGCCAAACTAGCATGTATTATATTCAGCTCAAGGAATTTAAATAGAAAGTACATGAAACTTGGGATGTTAAGAGGAATATGATATTGAGGGAATGGAAAATAATTGAGAGAGGGATGTGTTTTGAAGGATTGAAACTCTGTAGGATATAAATAAATACATGTATCAATCTCATAAGGATTGTATGAGGGTGTACAACTTTTTCATGTAATGTAATAAGCTTGTAGAGGCATGTGTGTCATTATCATTTTACATTATATTCTATATAATTTTTTTTTAATGAAATAGAAATGTTTTAAATGAGTAAAATTTATCTAATGTGTTAATGCATGTTCATTTAATTTTGAAAACATTGCATCATGGGTACACAATAATTTCCTTAATCAGATACCCTACCTGCAGCTTGCATCAAATCTAAAAAAATAATATCAACAAAAAATTCCTTTCACAACCACATGGGGTACACTTGGTTATAAAATAATTCCATCTAGTTTTATGAATTTAAGAATAACATATTAAATAGAAATGGATATGCATTTCCATGATTTGAATGACACAATAGTATTAGCCTATCTCGATGATATTATAGTATGTTTTAAACATAAATATTATGGATTTTTTTTACATGTCCCATCCATAAAGGTTTCAACACAAATTTTGTAAAAACTAAGGGTTTCACCTAATCATTAAATACAAAAAAATTATTTTTTTCATTGTCTTTAAATAGCAATGAAATTTTCATTTAAAAATATAAACCCTTGTAGATATCACCTATTCCCTTGTATATCATTAACATTTTCAAAAAAGTGCATACAATAAAACATAATTATAGCCACTATATTTGAAATAAATATTAATCCTTATATAATCCAAAATTATAGTATTTTACACATTTTTACACAAAACTTATTTTTAAAAACTATTTTTTTGACTATCTAAAATTAAAATATCACATTCCCTAGCTAAAACTTTCCCACATTTTTATTTTTTTATTAACTAGATAGTTGTAAACAATTAAATGCAATAGTGACTTTTTAATTTAAAAATACTAGTTAATTATAAAATTAATTAATTTAAACTCAACCAATGGCTCTACATATATGGCTTTATCTCAAACTACCTCATTATTGATGCTAAATCAACATGATTTTAAATTTTTTCTTTTTATCACATCCTCAAAACGTTTTTACTATTACTTCATGAACTAGCAATTTATTTTATTTGAATTTTTAAAATTATTTACTTTATACCTTTTTTAACTTAAAATATAAAATAATTGATATGATTAACTATTATTAATTCATTAAAAATTTAGTTTTGGATCATGAACATTATATCTTGATTTTTCACATGCATATTTCACATTTATGGGCTCGTTTAGAAATGACCAATGAGTGGGCATGTTAAAAAATTACCTTTGACCAATAAAATTAGTGTATTAATTATAATTTCATGGTTATTATTGATCTAAATTTACCTCTAGTTGCTTATAGAAGTGTAATTAGGGGTGTTATCCCAGAGTTCAATAATGAGGGATAATAATGGCTTTGACAATGGACCACATTACCTATAAAAATTCAAGAGAATATCATAAATAATTATTTTGTATAACTTTGCCTTATCTATCAAGATACTATTTCTAATCTTATTTACCTTTATCTTTATTAACCTTTCTAGACCCCTCATGTTACAAATAATAGAAGAAAGTTACAAGTTTTAGATGGTTTCTATTTCACTCTTCTCATCTAACTCCTCTAATTACATTCCTTTAGACTCATTTTAAATTGAATTTATTGTTCATATTCCCAAATATAAACATATATGAGATTATTTAGCAACACTACACTATTCATTTTTTTCATCATTTCATATGGTTTACTTTTCATAGTGTCATCAATAATAGTCTTAAATTTAGAATCATTATTGACTAGGCCTAACTTTGCATAGCATTACTCTTTTTGTATACAATTTAAGAAGTGTTCGATAATGTTTTTCATTATTTTATCTTGAAATATGGGGTAATAGTATACTATGTATAAGAGATATATAATGAGATCAAAAATAATACTGAATTTGACCTTATAACATCTTAAAATATGAGCTCAAATTAAACACTCATTTCATCATGGAAATATAAGGCCTTAAACATAGAACCATAATATTATCATGAAATCATGCTATGATTTCATTCACTAATTTGAACCATGCATTTAACATCCTTTTATTTATTCATAGAAACTATGTTTCCACCTATCTTTTGAGTCTATAGATGGGTTTTCTAGAATTTTTTTTCATATCTATTAATAGTTGTTGTATATATTGATAGTAATTCTAAAATATATATATATATAAATAATATAAATATAAAATTAATTAATCAATTTCAATGTCCTTGTATCACTTGATTCCATTAGACAATTCATGATAGTTGTGCCATCATTTCAATTTATTTAGTCAGAATGTATTTATCAAATCTCTCATTCCATTATCGGTGACTTCTAATTACTCTATTATTATAGTTGAATGTCCCTATAGATGTAATTACACCAATGGATAATGACATACATCAAATAATAATGAAGACAAAAATTTTGTCAACTTTTAATGCTTAGGTAGACATTTATTTAAATTGTGGAAGAATGAAGTAAACTATCTATTACAATGATATCCTTAATGAAATGTAGTAATATGGAGTGATTTGATTATTTTGACTAAAATTATAATTTTAATTATTCCTCGAGTTTAATTAAACTCATTGCCTACCACATCTCCTAGTTTTGGATCAACCAACCCTATGGTTTTCCATTCTTAAATCATATGAATTCCCCATCAAGGAAAAAACTTCTTATTTATATGCACATATAGGTCTAAATTATTGGTTCCACTTATGATTTCCATAAAAATGATTCCAAATATATATAAATTTACTCTTGCAATTTGTACATACATGAATCAATAACTCAAGTGATAATTTCCTAAAGTACATTTGATATAAGTAAAAGCATGACTTTGAAACTTAGCCATTAGCATAGTTATTAAAAAGTTTGGAAGGTTATCTCAAAAATGTTTAAATTACTAATCTTCCCTTTCTTCAAATCTAACCTCCCCTATAATACATGACCACTAATTAATCACAATAAATCCATACCATTTTTAGATGATAATATTAAAAAATTAAAATAATTTTTGCTCGGAGAAGAACCTTTGAGCTGCATAAACTTTTATGTATCTTTATATACTAGAAAATATGTTCTTTTGTAACATATTGAACTAAAATGGGGACGAATTAGAGAAGATTGGAAAGACAAGAGAAGAATAAGTCAATTAGATAAATAGATTTGGATAAATCAAAAATATTGTAATGAACAATATTATGTAATGAAATAGTGATTTATATTGTGTGTGAAAAATATAATTTTTATCAATCTATTATAGATTAAAATATAAATTTTCTAATTAGATATATCTATATTGTGACTAATAGAACAAATAATATGTATCTTTCCAAATAAATCGATATTAAATTCAAATTAAGGTGTTCTATGTGGTTTTAGCAATGAATTTTAGAAACAACATGTGGCCACAAATACAACTATTCAATGGTAAAAAAATATGGTGTCTTGAGTACTCAAATGAATTTTTCTATCTAAAAAATGATTGGAGATTATTTAAAATGCTATTTATAAGTATGTTGTTCAAAATGAATATAGTGCACTCACACAAGATGATAAGAAGTTGTTGAAGGATAATAAAATTATCGATGCCAAGGCTCTATGCTTCATAAAAATGGAAATGCAAGACTCCAATTTACCATGATCCAAGAAAGCATGGGAGATTTAATAAATCAATACTAAGGCAACAAAAAAATAAAACTAGTACGTTAATGTATATGAGTCTAAATTATTTATTTACCTACACTATGAGTTTATTTGTTTGTGTTAAATGTAATAGAGATATATTATAGGATTAAATAATAATATAAAATTTATTAAGAAGTCATCCTACTAGATTTGATCTTATTATGACAATAATAGTAGAGTCTATGAACTTAATACAAATTACTATTGATGAAATTATCAGTTGATTGCAAACCCATGAATAAAGTTTGAATGTAAAAACTATCTCTTGTCTTGAGAAATCATTTAAATATATATTTAAAATTAGATGTAGAGAGAGATGAGCCAAAAAAAGAGGTGGAAGAAAGTTTGAAAGAGGAAGAGGTAGAAAGTATCATAAAGGAGGAAGGGAAAGTGTTCAAAATAAAATATTATGATAAATCAATTGTTTTATGTTAGAAAAAAAAGCATTTTATAGATTTGTGTGGGAAAAAATAGTATGATATTGATAAACTTATTGCAAACCTTTCCAAAGAAAAAGAAATTGAGAATGAAGAGAATCATTTTTTTTAATTTTAAATATATTATAAGAAATTAAGAAAGAGTTTTATTACATATATAGTGGTTGTATAATCATATAAATGTAAATAAGGAATTTTTTTCAAATTTTAATGAAAATATAAAATTTAATTTTAAATGGGAAATAATGATGAAATACTAGTCAATTGTAAAGGATACATCTCCATTCCCACAAAATAAGGTGATAATAAATAAATAATCTACGTATACTATGTCCCTACATTATAAAATTATCTTTTATGTATGAGAAAATAAGCTAAAAATTAATATAGGGTTCATTTTGATAAGCAAGTATGCATTATTATAATAAAAATAGTATAACTAGATTTATTACAACTATTAAAATGATAATGACTAGAATTTTTGCCTTAATAATGAAAAATTAATGTTAGATACATTAAAAATGTCATGATAATTAATGTATCTATGTTGCGGCATCTTATATTTGGTTTTTTCCATTTAAATTGGCTAAACATTTATATAAAAAATCAAATGGTATGAGGGTTTTCTTTGGATTCAAAACCTACTAAAATATTTGAGGGTTTTATTTTATAAATTAATTACAGAAATATTTTTCCCTATGGTAAATAATGGAGAGAAAAATATCTTTTTGATTTTATTCATTGATATTTGTGTGGTCTTATGAAATCCATCTCTCTTATAAAAATTCTATAATTCGTAAAACTCATAGATGATTTAGCATAAAAACTTATGTTTAATACTTAAAGTATAAATATGAGGTCCTTTTAATATTTAATAAAATCAAGGTCATAGTTTAAAACGAAAGTGGATACCATGTAGAGTTAAATAGAACTTATATACGGGTGAATAGATCTCATTTAATATTATAAACTATTGGTAGAAAATGGAATCTATAAATAATTTAATAATAGGTACACACCACAACAGAATGGTTTTACAAAAAGAAAAAATGTAACCATTCTAGAAATGGCTAAGAGCATGCTAAAGGATAAAATATTTTCAAATTAATTATGGGATGAATATGTAGGATGCATAGTTTATTTACTAAATAAACATCCTAATTTTATTTTTTTTGTATATAACTCCTCAAGGGGCATCGAACAATAAAAATGCAAATGTGGAACATTCATGATTTTCTAGTAGTGTGACCTATACACATGTGTCTGATGAAATAAGGAATAAATTTGATGATAAAATGAAAAAATGCATATTTATTAGATATGACAAGCTATTAAAATATTACATGTTATAAGGTATGAAATAAAAGAGTTAATTATTAATAGAGATGTTATAATTGATGAAAATGTAGTATCAAATGAGAATAATAAACATTCAAGTGGAAATTCAACTTTAATACCATGTTGGAGTTGAATTTCATTTATGATATCTCCTATATATTCCCCAAGTAGTAATAATCATTATATAACTCAAGGTTTCACTCAAGAAACACCTTTGTCTACCATTCCATCACCTTTAAGGAAACTCTCACATGATATCACTCAAGGGAAACCTATTACTCCCAACATAGTAAAAAGGAATGATCCATCACCTTTGAGGTATTTCTCAAGACGTAATAACATATGAGATATATAGGGGTGACAAATATGACTGTTAACTTGTAAATTTTTGTTTCTCTTCAAAAGATTTGCCTATTTATTTTGAAGAAGTTGTAAAGGAAAAAAATTGGTGTGGAGCCATAGATGAATAAATGAAATAAATTGAGAAACCGTAGACATTTAATTTAATAAACATTCAATTAGACAAGGATTTTATATATGTTAAGTGGGTTTATAAAATTAAAAACACTACAAAAGGAAAAATTTAAAGACACAATGCAAGGTTAGTTATCAATTGATATAAACAACTACCTGAAAGTGACTAATGAAAACAAATTTCCTATATAAAGGATATAAATAATAATAATTTTTTTTAACAACATAGGGTAAGTGCAAGGAATTATGGGGCCAAAACATGGTCTTAAGTGGACATGTTTTTTGTGGAAACCAAGAAATCTCAGTTTGTATTGATTATTTGAGACACCTAAACTCAAAAATTGAAGATGATATAAGAACATGAACTCCAAAACATGTATTCTAATTTCTAAACTACCATTTTTTTAAATTTTAAATAATAAGTAGGTTAAAGTTTAGAATTTCAAAGATCTACTAATTTTTTGTAAAAAACATAGTAGATATCTTATCACTCACTCTAGTTTTTTAACATCATTTACATTTTTAAAACCCTTTGGTGTAAATTTAGATAGCATCATCTTATCCATAGATTTAAAAAAAATTAATGAATGTTTCCGTTTAATAATCTTACAAACCAATAAACCCTAAAATATAATGAATAATGCATAGTCAACTGTGCGGCCCACCTAACTACCTAATTTTAATTGTAATCTTGATGTCATTTTCCTAACTAATTATATTCATCTAGGGTTTATCATTTTATGGTTTAGATTTTATGGTATAAATTTTAGGAGTTAATGTATATGTTTTAGTGTTTAGGGTTTTATGGCTTAGGGTTTTATGGTTTAAGTTTTAGGTTTTAGGGTTTAGGGTTTAAGTCTAAGGTTTGAGTATTTAGGGTATAGTGTCCAATCATAAAAGTAATTAGGGATAATTCAAGTTTGCTCAACCTATTTTTCACTAAAAAATCTAATTTTGGAGTTAATTATCCACAATATTATCACACATTGAGATAATTAGTCAATTAGGGAAATCAATTATGTGATTTGGGCCAAATTAATCCATCTAAACCTAATTATTATTTTAGATTTTGATAATCGGGAATTTGTCTATTTTTAGGGTTTATGTCTTAATTTTTAGGGTTTATGTCTTAATTTTTAGGGATCTATGCTTATTTATTATGGATTAGGGCTTATGTTTTAGGGTTTATGGTATAAGGTCCAATGATAAAGGTAATAAGGGTAAATGTGAGCTCCTTGAACCTATTTTTTCACTAAATAATGTGATTTGGGGCTAATTATCCCTAATGTCATAATAGATTGAGTCAAATAATCAATTACTATAATAAGTGATGTGATTTGGAATGAATTGAGGCCTATAAACATATTTTTTACTCTAAATGATGTTAGTTGGGAAAAAATTTATGATCTTAGGGTTTAGGGCTTAAGGCTTAGGGATTAAGGATTATGTTATAGTGTGTATGTATTAGGTTTAGGTTTTCGGTTATAGGGTATAATTTTGAAGCTAATTGGGGCCAATTTGAGATCTATGAACCTATTTATGACTAAAAATCCTAACTATGGATTTAATTATTACTAATGTAATCATAGATTTAACGAATTAGCCAATTACATAAATCATTGATGGAATCTAGTCAAATTGAACCCTATGAAACTAATTCTTACTCTAAAAAATGTTAATTAGGCATAAACTAATTGGCTTAAGGTTTATATTTTAGGATTTAGGGTTAGGGTTTAAGGTATATTCTTTAGGGTTTAGTGTTTAAGGTATAATATTTAGGTTTTAGGGTATAGGGATAATTTGAGCTCGTTGAACCTATTTATAACTATACAATTTAATTTTAACCTCAATTTACCCCAAAGTCTTCAAATATTGAGCCAATTATTTAATTGGGGAAATCAAAGATGTGATTTACATTAAATCAAGTTGTGTGAACCTAATTCTTACTCTAAAGGATGTTTATTAGGGCTAATTCAATTGGTTTAGGGTCTAATATTTCTAATTTAGGGTTTATGGTTTAGGTCTTAGATTCTGTTATTTAGATTTTAGGGTTTAGGGTACATATGATCCAATAATGAAAAGTACTAGGGCTAATTTTATTTCATTGAACCTATTTATGATTACAAAATGTGATTCTGGGTTTAATTATTGCTAATGACATTACAGATTGAGCCAATTATTCAATTAGGGTAATTAATGATGTAATTTAAGCCAAATTTAACCATAAAAACTTAATTATTAATTTAATTTATATTAATAAGGGTTAAATTGATTGGTCTACGGTTTATGATTTAGGGTTTAGGATTTAAAACTTAGGGTTTATGTCTCAAGGTTTACACCTTAGGGTTTATAGTTTAGGGCATAGCTTCCAATATCAAAAGTAATTGGGGCTAATTTTTTCTTATTGAACTTATTTATGACTACAAAATGCCATTTTAAGATCAATTAATCCTAATGTCACCCATAGATTGAGTTCATTAGTTAATTATAGTAAATAATGATTTTATTAGAGCCAAATTAAGCCTTGTAAACCTAATTATTACTCCAAATTATGTTTATTAGGGATAAATTTATTGGTTTATGGTTTATGGTCTATGATATAGGGTTTAGAGTTTAGGGCATAGGGATTAGGGCTTACTATTTATTATTTAGGGTATAGGGTCCCACATTTAATTCAATTTTGGCTAATTTCATATTGTTAAACTTATTTGTCACTAAAACTTATAATTTTGGGTTCAATTTTATCACATATTGAGATGATTAGTCTATTGGGCCAATTTATGATGTTATTTAGGCCAAATTGAGACCTATGAGCCTAATAGGTTTAGTGTTTAGTTTTAGGTTTAGGGTTAACTATGTAAACAATGTGCAGGTTAATAAATGTGTATTGATTTTAAAGAATTTGTGCTATTAACATGTACATTTTCTTGTCAATAGTAAAATTATACATACACTAACATCATTATTTTGTCACATCAAGAGTTTTATCCCTTATGTACTCTAATTTATTTCATTATGCACAATAAAGGTTTATTTTTTATGATTTAATCACTGTACCCACCCTTAAAGTTGATAAATGTATCTAATTATAGTTGAATACACAATACAAGTATGTTTTTTCATAAGTTTGTTATTGTCCCATCTTGTTACTACATAGTGCACATCTATTTTCAAATAATTTAATCATTGTCACCACCCTAAACTTTTTCTAACTTTGTCTAATCATGGGTGGTGTAAATCATACTAGTTGTAATAGGAATTTAAATTGTAAAATGATATAAGAATTTGAGTTTATGATAGAAAAACAAAGGCAATGAATGTAAATAATTTGTGAAAGTAAGTCTAGCATCCCTAATGAATTAAACATCATAATATTGATGAAATGAATAATGATAGTATACCAAATTTAGATAGTATAAAAAATTATAATGTAATATCATATTCAAATTTTATGGTTTTTAATTAGGGTGATTATGATAACATAAATGATTATTTACCCCTTAATAATGAGGAAAATTGCATGGAAATGCCAATTGGTGAAAGTAACAACGAATAAAAAATATGTGAAAATCATTCAATGAATAAACAAATAAGGAATATAAAAACATGGAAAAACCAAATAAACCAATTTTTCCACTAAAAAACCATATAATATTTTTAGTATAAGACCCATGTATTTAATTTAAATTGATGAAAACATTTTTTAAACCAATGTGTTATAAAATTTCTGACCACCCTATGAGAATGAAAGTTGAAATAATTTGTGAGTGACACTTTTAATACTTAAATAATACTAGAATATGTCAATTTTTTGTTATATTTATTCTTAAAATAAATACCCAAGGAATAATAAAATATAATATTGATGGATAAAACAAGGTAACTATTGAAAATCTACATGACACATGTAGCATAAAGTAGGTGTTAATAAATGAACAAAAGATGGTAACACTACTTGATAGATTATTAGGATGTTTATGATAATGTTTCAAAGAAGTAAAAGTACTTTATTAGACAAAAAAAGAGAGCATTGAACATAAATAAAAAAAAACTAATGAAATAAATTGGGATATGTAGAATACACGATGTTTCTAATAACAATGACTTTTTATGCATTCCATATTAGACTCCTATAGAAATACATGGCTATAAGTAATGCCCCAAAATATTTACTTGCATTATTTTGGAAAGATAAATTAAGGGCATCCCCTAATATAAGAGATATAGTATAAATAAATGTTAGTTCTCATAACCATGAACCACATCTGAATTATTTTTTAGATATGATTAAAACATAATTTTACTCTAAATTTGAAATATAATATCCACAAATTTATATTAGTAAAATATATATTTAAATGGCCAAATATTTCAATCTGAAAATAAATCACACCTACACCAATTATTTTTGTAGGTAACATGTTTATTTTTTGATGCATTATGATGTATTTTTGTCATGTTCATTGTACATTACATACTGAGAACTTTTTTTAAGAGTGTAAAATGGAAGATCCACCAAAATTAGCAAGGGAATTTATTTCCAACAATTTTTTTAGAAAGACCATATAGATTTTTTTTTATAAATAAAATCCTTTTTGAATGGACCCTATTGCATTTTCTAATACAATGACAAAAATGGAAAAAAATTCCCATGAGGAGAGTGCACATGCAATTGGACTAGAATTAGTCGGTTTGAGTAAATTTAAATATATGAAATATCAATCAAAATATAGAAGTAAATAAAAAAGTTGTGATCTTATTACAAAATAAATACTTATTATGAATTTATTGGGAAATTCATGGAGGAAATGTTTTATGAGTATCAAGGCACATACAAAGATTTTGATGGCTAGATTAATAATTCAAGTTAATCATGGAAAGATTCCATATTAGTAATATTATTTTGTTAATTGAATTTGTAGATAATTACACATTAAAAGCATAAATGGAGGTTCAATTGTACTACTATAATTCAGTACATGTTTCCATTTTTGTGTATTTAGTGTGAATGCATGTACCTTACAATATGAAGCATGATTGAAAAATATTAATGGATTATCACTTCTATATCATTGATGATTGAACACATTATATAGATCATGTGTAAGGTTTTTTTTCTTATGTTCTATGCTTATTTGAGTGAAAGGAACAATAATTTTAATCAACATTGTATCTTGGTAGACAACTACACATCATAATTTAAGAATGCATGGATGTTATTCTTACTGAGCATGATGAATTACCCATGCACATACTTTCAATTTCACTAAAGTTTGACATCAAAAATTTAATCATGACACTATAGGAGGACATGTGAAAATAGATCTTTCAATATAGGAGTTGAAGTTTGAATATTTTGTTTATTCGATAGATGTAAAAAGCATAGTTGAATGTGTAATGAGAAAATGGGCAATGGTACTAAGGAGAAATTTAATGTTCATAGATATTTTTGGTTAATGAAGTAATAAAAATTTTAATATATAAAAAATTTATGATAGTAAAAATATTGTGTGTGTTCAACTCATTTTGTATCTCAAATGTATATTCTTGGACAAAGACCATGTGGAATGGTTTTTTATAAAAAAGCCTTTTTGGATGGAACTTGCAAGATTTTATAATTAAATTCCAAATTTGAAAAAAAAAAGTCCCAAGAGGAGAGTACGCATGAAATTGGACCAGAATTAATTAGTTTTAGTAAATATAAATCTATGACATATCAATTAAAAGATGGAAATGAATCCAAAAGGTGTGAACTTATTATAAAACAAATACTTGTTTATAAATTTATGGTCAAATTTAGAGAGGAAATTTATTATGAGTATAAGGGTAAACACAAAGAGCTTGATGGCTAAATGAAAATTTAAACTTAGGTAAGGACACAATCCTTCTTGGTATTATTATTTCATTAGTTGAAATTTTAGATAATTACACATTAAAACCATTAAATGAGGTTAAATAATATTACTATAATTCAATAAAGGTTTCCATTTTTTTACATATAATGTTCATGCATGTATCTTATAATACAAAGCAGGATTGGAAAATCTTAATGGATTACCAGTTCTATGTCATTGATTATTAAACACCTTCTATAGATAATGTGGAAGGTAGTTTTCATATGTTTGATGTTAAATTTAATGAAAGAAACATTAGTTTGAATCAAAATTATATCTGCGCATGTAACTACACATCATATTTTAAGAATGTAGGGACGTTCTACTTATTGAGAAGGATGAATTAGCCATAGCATACCATACTTTTTTAGTTTATCTAAATTTGGCCATGAAAAATGTAATCTTGATGATGTAGGATGATGTGTGAAAATATTTCATGCAAGTTAGGAGTGGAAGTTTGAATATGTTGTTGATTTTATAATTGTAAAAACCATAGTTGAATAGTGTAATGATAAAATGGGCCATGGCACTTAAAAAACTATAGTGTCCATATATATTTTTGGTTTATGGAGGAATAAAATTTATAAGCTATAATTATTTTATTATATTAGAGATATCAAGTGAGCTCAACCAATTTCATAGCTCAAATATAGGCTCTTAGACATTTCATATTAGGCACATGGCATGTTTTTCTTTTACATACATGGATTTTTTTGGGAATGATTTCATGTTATAAGAATGGGTGAATAAATAGATATGTATAGCTCTAATTCCAATTGACACATATCAAGATCTACCAGCATTAAAACATATATTTATTATATCATAACATAACTTTCACCATGTATTTGATATAGTTAAATCATGTATGAGATGAAATTTTACATTTCAAGTATATATGAAATTTAATTGCTAGAATCTCTTATGTAATAATTTTGGTGTATATATTAACATTTCATTACTAAATCACATTTTGTTTTGTGATGTAGGGCATGTTTATGTAGTTATCAAAGATGAATATAATGATGCAGGGATAAACTACTACTTGTGCTAGTCTATAGAGGGAAAAAATAAATTAAATTTTGTAGTCACAGATTTGGGGAAAATTACTATCACACTAGATATTTTATAGTTAATAAAAC
>JARHVA010008586.1:320000-335000 GCA_037957365.1 Torreya grandis
TTTATATAAAGCAGAATGGTGAAAGCTAGATTATTTGAAGAGGGTCTATCAAATGTCAATGATAGTAACCCTCTATTTGATCCTAAACAATTTGTCATTAATAAATCATCAAATTTGGATTAGATTTTCAAAGCCATGAATGGGATTAAGGATTAGATTACAACCATGGATTAATAAATTTATGTCCATGAAGAGAAAGAATAT
The DNA here is from genome assembly GCA_037957365.1 of Torreya grandis. NCBI lineage: Eukaryota > Viridiplantae > Streptophyta > Pinopsida > Cupressales > Taxaceae > Torreya > Torreya grandis. The sequence goes on from JARHVA010008586.1 coordinate 320,205, forward strand.
CAAGATGAACTCGAAGAGTATCCCACTGAGTAGTAAAAACCTTAGGATGTGAGAGCACAAGTAGCTACAGAGTTGGTTAGTATTATGAAAAGGTGAATCCACCTATGTTTGATTGACATATTTTGGGTGACAGAGTTGAAGCATGGATTATTGAGATGGAAAATTATTTTGAGATCGGAAACTACTCTAAGATTACTAAATTAGTATGGGGAAAATATCAGTTGTCTGGTAAATCAGCTACATGGTTGGCTAACAAGAAATTAAAAATGAATATTAACTTAACCAATATTAATTGAGAGTAATTTATGAATTTTTTAAAATCATGATGGATTCCATAGTTATAGTTTGACTAGAAGCTTATAGATTTTTAGAGTTTGAAGGAGAAAATGTTATGGTGAATGAGTACTGGGAATAGTTCACCAAACTTCTAAAGTATGTACCTCATTACCAAAAAGATGAGAGGTTCATAATCAAGAATTTTATGATGGAATTGAAACCCCAAATTGCTAGAGAGGTGGGCATTTTTAGACCTTGTACCATGGACTAGGTCTTTAAGAAGGTATTTTAACAAGAATAAAAGTTGAAGTCTCTTGCACAGGATAGGGATAAGTTCAAAAAAAATTGTATGTTTTAAATCAACTTTCAAAAAATAAGAAATGTAAGCATAGGAATGGAAACTCCATTAAGGAAATCAAACTTCAAAGTTCCAAATTCAACAATATTTTTGGCAATAAGAAACTAGGCAATGGTTTTAAAGGTGGTTTCAAGGACAACCAATAGTCTAATAGAAAAGGACCACTTGGAGGTTACTTCATTTGTGGATATGATCATTATACTTGTGAGTGTACTTAAGATAGGTCAGATAAAATATGTTTTACTCCTTACTTGGGGACAATTTTCAATAGCTTATTCATGTGGTAGTGGATAATTGGTAAATCAAATTCCATGCTTCACCCACATAATTGTCAGGTATCTTATTTGAATATATAGTTTCCATTTTCATAGATACATGGGATATTGAATGTTTTATATCTCCTAAAATTCTTATTAAGTTTTATAGAAGATTCAAATTAATGAAAAATGCATGGTTGATATAATATGGGAATGATTCTAAAGTCACAGTTGACAAGTGTTTAGTCAAAGTAGAGATTAGGTTTCCCTAATTCAAAATAGTAGTGGATATATACATAACACCATTAGGGTCATATGATGTGATTCTAAGATTAAATTAGCTTGTGAAACATAAGGCCAATGATTATTGCTACTTGAAGAAGGCTGAATGTATGGATGATTTTAGAAATGAGACACAAACTCAGGGTGAGAAATGAGAGTTGAAGATTGAGTAGATTTATACAATGCAACTAAAGAGGGCCAAAGGAAAAGGATGCTAAGCATTTATCATCAAGATAAATGAAATGAAGGAACCTAAGTAACCATCTCTCAAATATTATCCATTCTTTATAAATTTTCATGATGTTTTTCCATAGGAATTACAAGGATTTCGTCCTATATATGTGTTTAGTTTTTTTATTGATACCATACCTAGATCAAAACCATAATCTAAGGCACCATACAAGATGACAACCATTAAGTTGGTTGAGTTGAATGATCAACTCTAGAAATTTTTATCAAAATAGTTGATCAAGCCAAATGTGTCACCATGGGGTGTACTAGATATCTTTATAAAGAATAAGAATGGTACTATTTGACTTTGCATAGACTATAAAATGTTGAATAAGGTAACTATAAAATTTTTATATCCACTACCTTATATAGATGACTTTTTTTTATTAAATACAGGAATTAGTGGTCTTTTATAAGTTTGATATTATAATAGGATACCATAAATTAACGTCAAAGGATGAGGATATTTTGAAGACCTTGTTTACAACTCATTTTTGGAAATATGAGTTCATAGTGTTAACATTTAGGTTTAATAATACTTTAACAACATTAATGAATCTCATGAATAGTGTGTTCAAATATTATATAGAATATTTTTTTGGGGTCTTTCTTGATAACATTATTACATACTCTAAAAATTAAGAGGATAATCTGCAAAATTTGGAATTGGTTCTACAATGATTGTAAAAGCACAAGTTATACGGTAATTTGTTTAAGTTTGCATTTTTCATGAAGAGAGTGCAATATCTAGGACATATTACTGAGGCTTCTATGTGTACCATAAATGTCCTTAGTGTTTAAGAAAACTTCTCATTTTATAATTCTAAGAATTTAGAGCATGAGTAATAGGTTTTGGAAATGTATGTTACCTATATTGACATAGTGGTAAAGCAATGTTTATTTGTTCCGTAAAATTTATATTGACTAGTGGTTGGGATCCATCATGGACCAAGTCTTTATAAAGTGTAAGTATCAATGATAATAATAGTGAATTGTGATCAAAGGTTAAACTATAGAATGACCTAAATGAATGTCTACATTAAAATTTAAGCTAAAGTGATCTAGTTTAAGAAAAAATCAAAAGAGAAGGGTAGGGTAGAAAGAAACAAGTGATTTTTTATTCTTGACTCAAATATCATGACAAAGTTTCAATCATAACTGAACTTTTATTTAACTAGTACACAATGTAAAATAGCGTTATCTCAAATCTCACCATATACTAGTGAGATTTATAAGAATAATATAAAATTATATAAGAATTTGATCTTACTATAAATATTTGTTACCAAACTCAAATAACATTAGCACATCTGAATACAGAATAAATAAAATCAAGCAAAATCAAGATCCTTCAACTAATTTAGTACAAGCACAAATTAGTAACCCTATATCACAAATGCAAATTTAGAATTAATGAAACCATTCAAATTCAATATTTAGAACCAATAATTGATATAAAGCCACATTAACAATTGATACATCAAATTTGGACAAACTTCATAGAATTTCATGATAGTATTAAATTCTCAAAGTATACAAATTTTCTCAAAATTCTCTCCTTTACAATATGGTAGTATTTGCTTTTATAGAAAAAAAAGTTAGTATATCAGTTAGTTATGAAATAAAAATGTAAAAAAAGATAAGGATAGCTATCCTTTCTTTAAAATTCCTAGAATACACTTGCTTTTTCAAACTAGACTAACCTAGAGGCAAATATAATAACATATTAGTTTATGCCTTTACAAAAAAAATATTCCTATTTCAAATATTAAAATGATTTTACAAAAGTAATATTAACTACTTAGTGAGCCCTTTTCTGAAGGGTCCCCCTATTTCTCTTATAGAAGCTCGATAGCCATTTGATTTTGTTTCTTTACAAGATCCAAATCTACAGTTCGCTTTAGGAGGTAGACATTTTCTCAGTCAAATAAGTCCTCAAAATCTCTATCATCCATTGTCGTTACTTATTTGATGTTTCAATATTCAACAATATTTTCTTTAGTAGTGAAGATCATGCCCAAAATTCTACTATTGTCACTACTTGATTGACTCTAGCTTTTTCCCTTTACTTCCTACATCACCAAAGTGACTTTATGTTTATATTCTTCATCATCAATAATTTATAGGGTTATATAATTTGTACAATTAGCTAACATAGTGCCAAGGAGGTGCTTAATCATGGAAATTAGCTCTTCATCATCCCTTAGGATTATGTCTAATCCTACTAACCGGGTAGTTAAGCTCTAAATCCTATCCACCACTATCCCTAATATAGAATTTAGGTGGCCTAGGCTAATGGTTTTGAACTAAAAATTTATATTCCTAATCAGTATATTAATAATATCTCTTATCTTAGCCTCTGCATCCTACCACTCTGTTATCAATCCTTTGACCACTTCACTTTATTGGCTCAATGCATCTCATCTTAGCTTCATTGACATTAAAGAGTCAAAAATATCAAAAAAGGATGCCTCAAAAATATTTTTTATAGCCTCAGGTATTGACAAGATATCCTAGGTCTTTATGATCTCCTTTTCCTTCTCCAAGTTATAAATCTTTTGTTTTATTCCCCTAATGCCAGCTCTAACTTGAGTTAAATGAGATTTAGTTAGGATTTTAACGTCCTCTTCATGGATGGGTAATTCACTAGGATACTACCCTCTAATTGGAGTTAAACCTCTAAAAGATTCAACCTTTTGGAATGTGAACTCTTTAGTTCCCACCATGGATTTTCTTATTGTGATTCTCTCAAATCCAGCTGTCTCTCGATTAAACTACACAGTAGTAGATGACTCTGTATACTTTAGAAGTTCTTGGAGCTCTATCCTTGTGTAGCTTGATGCCCCTAGAGCATCCATTTGTTTGTTTTCTGACCTTTTAGTGGTCACTAGTCTTATTTCTTCTTCCTCTTTCATCAAAGCCTTTATCCAAGGATTGACGTCATCATATACATCAATGTTAATAGTTTGGGACAAGGCCTAAGAGATAGATTAAGTGGAAATCTTATACAATTTTAAAGATATGAACCAATCAGGGATGATTGGATGATTAATATGGTATTCCTCAATAAAAAAGTTTATTTTACTTATGGGATGAGTGAAAGTCAAATTTGGCCTCTTTTATCCAATTGGGACCAAGGCTAATTCTGCTTTCCTAGAACTAAATCCAAATAAACCTCTTTTTCCTTATCTTTCTCATATTCCTCTATTTGGGTTTATGCCTCCTCAACATTCTCCTCTAATTCATCAATTCCATGTGCCTTAGCAAGGACCTTGATGGCATCCTCCACTATTTCATTATGCCCCAAAGGAATAATGTCCAAGTATTCCATTAGGGATGTAGGTTTGTCAAGATGGACTAAGGATAATGGGTCCTCACCAAGTGTCTCTTCTAATTTTTCTTTCCTAGGACCCTATTTTATCTATGATTTGGGTTGTTTCCTCTCTACTTATGGTTTCTCTTGAGGGGACCTTGAAGGTCTAGTCTATAAGTGATATTGTAAATGTCCCATTTTCCAAATGTCTTATGGTGTATTGCCATCACTAGATACTATGTGCTCAAGTCTAACATTATGCCCATTAATCTTAGCCAATATTTCTTCAAAAGTGTTAGCTTTGATATAGATGGTGTTATGGACATCGAGATGGTATACATACACTAGTTTGGGTAATTTCTTAGATTTTAACTATGTGGAGACCATGCCATTAGGGTCCCACATCTTCAACTCATCTATTTGTCATTCAAAAGAATCCTTGTGCCTAGAAACAATACTTACCCATTCCTAATTCTATTGCATAGTTATGCCAATGGTTATAAGAAAGGGATGGAAGAGGACCTTCCTCTTATCTTCGCATACTCTATCCACACCATTAAGAATTTGGTATGTAATTGCTTGCTCTACCAGCTTGATGGGAACATGGATAGGTAATATGTAAGGTTAGATAATAATCCCCTTACTCTTGATCACTATATAATTTGGATACAACCATATTTCTCCCATGAGCTCTACATATTTCTTGGTTAGAGTGCTTACCCTAGGCATGGGAATCCATGTAATAGATTCTACTAAAGATGGGTAGACACAATCACAAATGAATTTAAAGTTATGCTAATAATTTAATAAATTTGGCTTTGAATAGTGGTGAGAGACTATAAACCTACCCTCAAATGACCAATTTTTTATATAGAGGATTTGGGTTGAGGCAAGTAAGGCATCTAACATATAAGACATCATGAAAAATTGGGTGTTGGTCTTCTTACTAATGGCTATGAATTGCCTTTATAGGTATATGTTAATCATATACCTAATGGGAGGAGTCATCCACTTTTCTACTATGAAGTAGACATAAGATACCCAATTTGTTCTAATAAATGTGGTTGAAGGGGCTCCAAAGATTCTATTTAATAGGGTCATAATTACCCTAATCGCCTATCTAAATTAGGAAATTAGGATGTTTCTAATAAGGTCATGAATAAAATTTCTCCCGTAGAGTAACCATGGCCTAAGGATGGTATCTAGATCATTCTTCTTTCTCCATTCCTTAATAGTGGGTAAATCCACTTGGGGTTTTGGGAGATTATAATAACTTTCAAAGGGTAGTGTGGAAATAAATGATACTATTTTAAAATACCTTTCATGGATAATCCAACCCTACTCAACCCTAAAATCATTGAAATTGGGAATAAGGATGTCAATATAGTCAATTAACTCTAGTTTGGTTGTTGCATGATGTAGACTAGTTATCTGGAGCATGACTAGCTCATGGTACCTCCTGCTCAAAGTAGCAATCTTTTATTCCTATTTAATAATGTTTGAAATATCTTTAATGGTATAAAAGTACTTAAATCAATTATTATTTAATATATTTAATTTATCTACATTTAGGTCTATATCTTTGAAAACCCTTCATTGTCCATAGACCAATACAACTCCATCTCATCCCTATATAACACCCTGTGAGCACCATGGCTTCTAAACCTTGTAAATTAATCTCAATTAGATTGTAGATGGTCTCTGTGTTAGATATTTCATGCTCAAAATACAATTGAACTTAAGTCTACTTAAGGAATTTTTATGTAAACTTTAGGGTTTGGAAGCTTTAATGGTGATAGGGCATTTAGAGTTCAGTGCATACATGCTTCAGATATGATTGATACCTTTGTCTTTATGCCTTTGCATTTTGAGTACACAATATCTCCTATTTTGTCACTTTTTTCTTGTGTGGCACTTATCCAACATCTATCTAGAACCTTTCAAGGCATTTTTCATAAATGCCATTAAAGCACTAGCCATTGGAATTTAAAAATGCCTTTTATTTCACATTGTTTAATTAAGATCCTCAGATCAACATAAGCCATTGATTTTTATCTAGGTCCTTACTTGCCAATGGTCCCTATTGGTACTGAGCCTTGTGGTTGTGCCACTTAGAGTTTCTATAGGCTTTCTAAGCTTTGACACCTTTGTTAATCACATATTGGACATGCATTCACCATATGTCAAGCTTGTGAGCTCTTGGGAATCTATTGAAAATTCATTGTTGATTTCACACCATTGGATCATCTGTTGTGACGAAGCATGAACCATTGGATCCTAAAAGGTACATGAGCTTTAAGTCACTGTATAGACATAAAAAGAACTTAAGCTAAAATGTTTTTACCTAAGTTTATTTCATATTAATAAAAATGAAAAGACTTAGGTTAAATTATTTTACACTAATTTTAAAATCAAATTTACCCCTTGAATGACATAAAATATGTCCCTTTGGTCTAGGTAAAAAAAGTTAGACAAGTTTAAATTTGATGGGTTTACAGATGTCAAGGGCCACCTCATGGATGTTTAAATGATGTTCACAAAGACATCAAATTTAAGCTTGTGAAGTTATTGTGATCTAATACAAAACTACCATGTGGAAGCTCTATGGGGTTTCCTAGGATCTTAGATTCAATTAACACCATCTAATCAAAATCTGTGATAAAGTGAGAGGCATCTGATCAAGATCTCAAAGCCTACTTTTGATTGGTCCATTCAATAAGTAGGACCCTTTACTTTTAATTCTCAAATGTGAGAGTGACGTATGGTGACTCCATAAGCCTTCTAAGGATTTCAATTTTCAATGATGTATTTGCTTCATCTGATCTTGGGTTCATGATGAAGTATGAACCAATGACCATGATCTAAATGCTTGAAATGATTGGTCCAGAGCACTAAGTGTTTAATATGTCATGGTTTTCCAGACTCCATTAGATCAAAAGGTGAAAGGAAGAATGAATCATTAGATCATACAAGATGAATACACATTAAGCTATGACCTAGGATGAAAAAAACATAGGCTAAGGCATTTAGACTAAGGTCTCATTCATTTTAATAAACACAAATGTGGCCTTTACATTAAAGCTTTAGACTAAGTAAGTAATTAAAGGGATCATGCTAGATAATAGAAAGGGACCCTACTAGGAAAATTAAAAGGGACCTTTGGCATAAAATTATACCATGTTAGAAAATAAAGAAGACCCTACCAACATAAAATTAGACCACATTAGAGATATATGAAACATAGTGGGAAATAAAAGGGGCCAAGGCATATTTTTAGGCTAAATTTTAGTTGAATTAAAAGAAACATGACCAAGCCTTAACATAAAAATTAGGCTTGAGTCCAAAATGAATTTATAATGTTTCCACCAATTTACTCCTACTAAATTCAAATTCAAATTTGAATCAATTATTTATGCCAAGGTTTCAAAATATGAATCCATCAACAAGGACTCAATGGAACCTATAACTATAAGACATGAACGCAATTATTAGAAACATTAGGCAAGGTTTAATTAAAACCATAAATCAATAATCCAATCTTATTAAAGTGGATGATCCTCAAATTCTAATAATTTTCAAAACAGGCCATGTTTTTAGGGTTAAGCTTCAAAATATATCAAGGGTCTCAATTTTCAAAAATGGGGATATGTTGACCTCAGAAAATGGTAACTTCCAATGGAAACATAGTAATATATTTTAACTTAGAGATTCTAGTTGAGACAAACAACAAAGTCATCCACTCCACTTGATCCATGCCATTATTTAGATAGTTTTATGGTTTAAAAAAAGATTGCACTTACAGAGTTAGGATTAAACATTAGGATATAGTCATGTTATGTGTGTGCTTTGATTCCACTTACTACTTATCATAGGATTCTGGGAACAACTTCTAGATTTCATATCTTTAATCATTAACACTAACTTGGAGCATGTTTACATATTCAATAAGAACCATGCTTTTAGTTCAGGGAAGGCTTGGGTATTACTATAGTACCTACTAGGCATCCATAATCCTGATAGAGATGCCTTTGGATCCACTCATGGCCTTGCTCCACTACCAGTCAGACATTCATAGCCCTAGTGGAGATTACCAGAATCACCAATACTTGAAAGGCTTTTGATTTTGTATTGCACTCTTAGCTTTTTTAGAGCCTTTTAATCTTTTAGCAAGATTGGGAACTAGGGTAGCCAGGTTTAAGTATTTATTCAAGTGTTTGATCCTCATATAATCACCTATGGCTATAACCATTATCCCAAGCAAGGATGTTTACTATGTGCAAGTATGATTGTGCCTCAACATATTGAGATTTCATTTTACCAGTGTAAATATTCTTAAAACCAAATTTTGGTCAAGATAATGTTCAATCTCTCTTGGAATAGTTGGCCTCTTTAATTAGTCTTTACTAGTTTATTTAAATCATAACATTAGGTCAACATTTAAAACCCATGGTCAAGATACGTACTAGTTTCATACCCACATTTATGAATTTTGGATTTTCAAGTAAACTAAAAAAATTTGAGCTCAAGCTTGTCCAAAAGGACTTATTAGAAACAAGGAACAAAGGAACAAAACACACACACAATAAAAGAAACAAAGAAAGAAATAAAAAGAAACAAATAGATATATACATGTTTATATACAAACAACGGATAGGAAGTAAATAATTGAAAGAAATATTAAAAACTTAGGAGGAGTAGCAGAAAATTAATGCTTGAGGAAATGCCCATTAGTGGGTAATGTAAATTTTGCTCCTTGTAGATATTTGATCTTGAAGGAGTTGTTTCCCAATTTGTCTATAAATCTGATATGAACCAACCCACAAAGGTGTGAATTTTCCATGTTTACCTAATTATTTATCCTAAAGGAGAATCAGGGCACCTTATATAAACACCTTGATCTTTAATATTTTATCGAACCACCTCTTCACCATTATTTGATGTCTACTAAAATCAGTAAAGGATTTCTCCTTTGTATCCTCCATCTAAATGATGTATAATAATATTGTATTGGCAAATTTATATCTTTCTTCCATGTATTATTTCTTGAATTTATATGTAGAAAACTTGAGAGTGATAGGGAAGATAGGATATTGACCATACACCAATAAAAAGGATGATAATTTTAAGGCTTCCTTAATCCTTATCCTATCTCCCCATAATGCATACTTGAGAATTTTAAGCTAAGTCATAGGCTTTTTTGCAACAAACTTCTTGATTGCCATCATTAAGTTTTTTGTTGGTAGACTCAGACACTCTATTTCCTTGGGGATAATGAGTGGATAAAAATTTCAAACAAATGTCATTATTATAGACCCATTCAGTCATCTCTATGGATGTAAATTTAGATTTGTTATCACAGACTAAATTTAATAGAGTTAAAAACATATTACAAATGTTCTCCTCTAAGAAACTAATCAATTCCTTAGTCCTGCACTATTTACTGGCTATATCATTAGCACAACTTGTGCAATAATTAGTGGTAATTAGGATGAATTTTTTACATTCAAATTAATTGGGTTTGATTACCCCTATAAATTCCAACCCCCAATGTGCAAAGGGTTTATCAACCTTGACAGGTTGTAAATTTATTGCTACCTTAGGCTATTTGGTGCTAAAGATTTGGAAAGAGTGATATTCCCTCACATTTTTTTGAGCATCTTTGAAAATAGTTGGTCAATAGTATCCAACTCTGAGGATTTTGTGGGTTGTAGTCTTCCCAAATGGGTTTCAATTGCCAAAAATCTCATGGAAGGTGATCATGATTTGAGCATCTTCTTCTTTTGATACACATCTTAGGTAGACCCTTTTAAAGATTTTTTTATACAAGACCCCATCTTTGATCAGATAATGAGCTACTTTGAGTTTCAGTTTCCTCTTTTACTCCCTTGTTAGTCCTACAGGTTGAGTACCATTAATTATTAAATGAATGATAGAATCATACCACTCACTAGCTTGAAAGTTATATTGATCAAATTGCATAATATTTAACCTAGGGTTGGTATTAGTAATCATTTGGATCAAGCCTTTGCACCTGACCAATTTTACTATTTTTATTTCTATGTCATATTCCTATAAAACTAGCATCCATTTACCTTTATGTTGACCAAATTCATTCTAGTTTATCATAAGATTTATGGCATGGTCAGGAAGAATAGCATGCACCTTATTTCTAAGTATATAATTCCTAAATTTATTTATTTCCTTAAGTAATGTATATATTTATTTATCGATCAATGAATAGTCTAATTTAGCATTCTTAAAGTTAGTACCCATAAAATCTATTGGGTTATCACACCCTTCAACTTTATGATTTAGAATTGCAGCCATAGTATGATCAGATGCAAAAGAATAAAGATAGAAGTCCTTTGAAAAGGTAGTACTTATCAAAACTAGGGCTTGGCTAATTGCTTCTTTTTTGTCACTGAATGTCTTCCTAGATTCTTCATTCCATAAGACCTTGGCATATTTCTTCAGCATGTCATTCAATGTCTTGACAATCTCTAAAAATCTAGAAATGAACTTTCTTACAAAGATTATATTGAAAAAAAATTATTTTACCTCTTTCCTACTATTTGGAGGTTCTACCCTAGATATAGCCTCCACCCTTCTATGATCTATAGAAATCTTATCTTTATTTATAACATGACCCAATAATTGGCCTTTAGTAACTAAAGGATACTTTTCTTAGGATTTAGGGAGATTCCATACCTTTTGCATCTCTCAAAAACTTGTTGTAAGTGCATAAAGTGATCTTTACTAATTTTTAAAAAAATGGTTAGATCGTCCATATATATAATGATACACTTACCAACCAGACCTTGGAAGGCATGGTCCATGTGCCTTTGAAAAGTAGTTCCTACATTGATTAGCTTAAAAGGCATTATTTTTTAATCAAAGGTGCCCCATTTGGTTGTTAAGTTTGTTTTCATCTTGTCCTTCCTATCAACCCACACCTATTTATAACTTAAAAATACATCAACAAAAAACATCATAGCTAAACATGAAACAACTGGTATTACCTAATAAAGAGATAGAAGAGGATAATTATACTTTTTAGATCCTTATTTTAAATTTCTAAAGTCAATGCATAGTGTAATCTCACCATTATTCTTTTGTATTGGCACCAAATTGGCCACCCAAGTATAATACCTGATAGGAAACATGATTCTAGCATCTAGTAATCTCTTGACCTCTATGAATATCATTGGTTCTAAGGTAGGGTTTACCAACCTTTGCTTTTATCTGAAGGGTTTACAACTTTCTTTAAGGGGTATAATATTGGTGATGACTCTTGGATCAAATATATTTAAGTCATCATAAGACCAATTTGTGACATCCTTATACTTGTTTAATATCTCCCTCACATTTTTATTTTCAATGTTAGTATAGGATTTTCCCATGTTAACTAGCTATGGTTGATATTGGTGGCCAAGATCTATTACATTGTAGTTCTTCCCACTTACCTTGGGAATCTTAGAAACCTCAGTGATATTTTCTTGATCAAATAGCCTCTCTAAGGAAATCATGCCTTTGGGAATATTATTTTCATTCAATAGAATGACCTTATCATCAAACTTGTCCTTTTCAAATGCATTTTCATTAATCTCATCAATAATTTGAGCCTCAAATACTCCATAATTAGTTATAAAATCTGATATCTATTGATTATCACTAAATTCCTAAAAAGGAATCACATTGTCAAGAACTGAAGGACAAGGTATCAAATCAATGGTGAAGTTGGGTGAGCATTTTTCAAGCATGAGGTTGGCTGCTTCAGATTCTAACTTATCAACATCTTAGTTTTATTCTCTAGGGATGGAGCAAACATTAAAGGCATCAAAAGACTCAATTATATTCTAGACCTTAAATTTATACCTCTTAAGGTATGATATTTTACATTAATATTTACTTCTCACCTATTTTACTACTAGCTCTGAGTCACCATAGACTAATAGTTCTTTGACTTTGTTTTTCACAGTAAATTACAAACCTAGGATAAGGGCCTCATATTTAGCACGATTATTAGTAAAATGGAATTATAACCTATAATATGCATGATATTTATTATTAGTAGTGTTAGTTAGGGCAACACAAGCCCAAAATTTAGCCTTACACCTAACACCATCAAAATGTAGCTTCCATAGTCCAGGAATAACATGAGTACTCTTAAGACCACATACCTTAATAGTCTCTAGGGTAAAAACCCAAATTCTGAGTCAGTTATGCTGACCCTTTCATTCATATCATTATACTCAGTGATCATGTGCTTCATTCTTGGATCTCTTTCAACCTTGATCTAGTTTGGAACTCCTTTCCAAGGTAGCCATAAATGTGAATAATCTGTGGACATGTAGAAATTCAGAGCTTCAGACTATTCCTTGCTTAAAAAGATTCTATATACATTAGGAATGTTAACAACTTAGATATCAACAAAAAAAATACACTATAGGCTTGGAAGCCAATTTTATACGAACATTTAAAAGTTCCTCAATTACCTTGACTGTAGATTTGTATAATTGAGTAACCACTCTATTAGACTTAATAGTGATCAAGCCAAGTAGTTTGTAAATAATTGTTAGCATGATATTAGTAGATGTACCATAATATAATAAGAAATTGTGTAAATTCTTACTTAACATTCTGATTTTGAGCAAAAAGGAAGATATTCTACGTTACCTTTATGCATAGTCACATTAGCATTGTTATCTTTGGGTGGCTTGTTAGATTTCTTTGACAATGACTCTAGCAATAAGTCCCTTTGTTTGGTAATTTGTGTCAATTCATGCAATGTGATGTTATATTTTATCTTCTTCATGTCTTCAACAATATTATAACCAAATTTATTTGGAGAACTAGGAACATCAACATTATACTTAGAGGTACTCCCTTTGGGTAGTTCTGGATCATTTCTTGAAGAAGTGTCTAAAGGAGTTCTATAGTTATTTGGACGTATTTAAGTAGTCAAGGGTTGCTTCTACTCTCTATTCCTCAAAGGATAGGTCTTCTTCAAGATTTTTTTGAAGGCCTAGATATCCTCTGTGACATCATCAGGTTCATTATCCTCTTAAAAGGGGAAATCAAAGGTCTCTACCATGAAAGTTTGATCAACAATTTTAGACCTTAAATTACTTGTACCACTATCTTTGTTAGGAACCACTTCAAATGTCTCCAAATCCTCTTAGAAAGTTTTAAGATCCTTAAAAATTCAATGCAATAACACGTGAACTAGTGGTATATAACACGTCTCCAAATCTTGATCTTGATGGTGGTGAACTATATATAACACGATTTGCAAGATCTTGATGGTGGTGAACTAGTGGTATATAACACGTGAACTAATAGTTTTGCCAAAGTAGTCTATGAAAACATTAGTAAAACTATCCCAGCTAGTAATATAATTGTCAGGGAAATTGAGAAACCATTCATACGAAGCATCTTTGAAGGTAAAGGGAAATAATATGCATATGAAATCTTCATGTGTGACATTTAGTAACATTAAATTCACTTTAAAATATTTAATATGATCCTCAAAAATTATAATATCGATTAGACTAGATGATGGCAAGTATTTTTCAAGGTTACATGGGAGATCATATACCATGCCTAACACATTGATTGAAGAGTTTCCTAGCCAATCCATACCTAGAGGAAGGTTTAAGTCAAAGGTACCTTGAATAGGTGAGGTTTGTAAGGACTTAGAACATATGTGCCTACCTTTATCTCAACTAGTTCTTTTGTGAACCTCAAGCTCAAGCAAAGGCTCCCTTGTCTTTGAATGTGATCTTATTTGAATCCTTGGCAACTCCAGCTTGAAGATTGAATATTATTTTTGAAATATGATGTATCAATTTAATATATATAAATAACAAGGATTAAACCTACACATTAATCTCATTTTGCAAAGATTGTGTAAATAATAGTAAAATACATCAATATTTGACTAAGATAGCTCAAAGATGTATCAGATTATGAAAATACGGTCTATATTTATAAGTATAGGCTCAAATAAGTTTATATTTATGAAAGATACACCAACCTTTGATCAAAAAACACTATCCTAACCTCAAATACAATGGGTT